>CAKAOH010019444.1:0-46258 GCA_916701665.1 Sebastiscus tertius
TTTTTGATACATCTTGTATCTATCTTATATCATATCATATAATTTTGTATCCATCTTATATCTTTGGCATGGGGGATAGAGGGCAGTGTAGTGTGTTGTAATTCCTGCAGAAATATCATATTATAATACCACTATAATACAATAGATTAAGTACCAGTTAAATGTTTGCACATGTAGATGTAATTAATTCAACACTTAAATAACAGGTAACATATACGGTACAAAGTAAAAATCTGTCCCTGTTGGGGATGTCACGGTACCAGAAATCTAGTAGTCGATACCAATACTAGTGAATTTACATGATTCTTGATACCAATTCGATACCACGGTAAAAAACAAAAAAATAATAAATCCCATGTAATTCAGCACACACTCCTTTTTATTAAAACATTTGAACATTACAAAAAACAGAGGCATGTAGCCTTTAAGTAATAAATAAAAAGAAACATCTAATTACATTGCAAAACAGAACAGAGGCATGCAGCCTTAAAGTATTTAAAACAAGCAATATTGTCTGGATGTCTGTCTTTGAGGTGCTTTGCTAAATTGGAAGTATTTCCTCCTCTGGAAAGAAAAGTACGACGGCACCGTTACTGCACTGCATACTGGTTTTTGCAAATCTATTATTACTCCTTGTAAGTCCGCCTCGAACGCAAAGTACTTCCATGCCCGACTCTTGCTATTTGTTTTCTCAACGAGATGAGGCGGAGGTAGCGCTGCAGCAGCTGCCATCTTTCATGTCTCGTGTTGTTGTTTTTGTCCGTGCCGTTACGAGATACTATTTCTTCTTCCTTCATTTCACGGCAGATGAGAACATTTGTAAGCGTATACTGCCTCCATTAGATCCGGAAGAATCGCATCTCCAGTACCTCCGCTTCGGTACCAAATCACCATCACAGGCATCGGTCGGTACCGAAGAAAACGAGTACCGTCACATTTTTAGAATTTTGGTACCGAGTTGGTACCGAATTATCGGTTCTCGGGACATCCCTAATACAAAGTAAAAATCCGTCCCTGTAACCTGAAGTGTTTTGTGAAATAAGGTAGAACAAAAAAAAAGAGAGGCGAAGTCCCTCCCCTTCTGGTGGACCACCATGGGACCTTATTTAGTAAAAAAATATGAATGGTAGTCAATGAAGAGAGACAAATATTTTTTCGATCTCGTTTGAATTCCACCATGAAACATACATGTTTGTCCATTTTACGTGTTTAACGTAATTTTGCAAGTCAAGAAAGTCACAGTTTGTCGTAGTATCATTTAGTTTTGTGTGAAAACGCTCAGTGAACTACATCTCTCGTTATATACGTCACCAACACCAGCTACCTAGCCAACTTTGGTATCTTCCACGCACAAATGAAACGTTATCTTACCTGAGGCAGGATTTGGGGTTAGCGAGGTAACATCAGGGTTAACCCTACAGGGTTTTCAGTCCTACGACAGTGGTTCACTTCTTACCGGGGTAGTTCGCCATGGTAACTTATGCCGAACACCTAACCTGCTCCGGAGCAGGTTATGTTCCAGAAAAGAGATCAACTCATATAAAAGCTCCGCCTACTGACCAATCGGAGCTCGGTGCGCAGATCGGATGGTAATATCACACAAATACAAAGAAGTTACAGACATAATCCAGGCTAAAAACAACACAGTTTGAATTGACAAATGCAGGAAGGACAGCTGGCTGTATGATGTGGGTGCTTACTGCTTTGAATTATGTTTTTATATTTATTTTTTTACTTGCTCTTAAGTCCAAAACACACAGGCATCGTGGCTTCAGAGAGAGAGACGTCACTTGCGCAACTTTTGGGTGTGTAGTCTTCATAACTGTGTATTTTCACATTCTTATACTTCAACACTTTTACAACATTTTGACTTGCAAAATTATCTTTTAAATGGACAAACATCATATGTGTGATTCATGGAGCAATTTAAACCGGATCAACAAAATATTTGTCTCTCGCCGTTGACTATCATTCATATTTTTTCCGAAATAAGGTCCCATGGTGGTCCACAGGAAGGGGAGGGACTTTCCCTCTCTATAATGGCTGAGCTTCATGTCCTGAGTTTTTTTTTTTTAATTGTACAGTCTTGGTAACCATACAGGAAATAGCCTCCAGCACATCATCTCTTTATACTGCAGTGTAGTAGCTTTTGGCAGCCCTGTACTGTACTGCAGAGTCAACCTTGATGAAGTTAGCCGACCTATCCTGCTAGCTTCATTTGAATATCAAACACAATGCATGTTTGCTAACAAATGTATGCCAGAGTTTGTGTGCTTGCGCAGTGACTGCTGGATTTAAAAAAAAAAATGACAGCGAAGGGTAGGGCCCTTAATTGTTTGTGTAGTTGTGTTGCGGTTGTGGATTTAGCAGAAAGTCTGTGACCATGCTGGTCAGATGACTGACCTGCAGCATGTGTTTCTCTGGTATGAATTAGGCTTTGTAGCCCAAGCCAGGTCAGGTGACCTTGTTGACACACTTTAATGATGAGGAGGTGCCAGGGAAGCCTTCTGAGTCAGATGGGTTAGACATTTAAATTACTGATGCCTGCGAGCCCATAACTATGAATGCAATGCGAGGCTGTTTTATGCTTTTTATGGTTTTGGTTTAGTAATTTGAGCTCATGAGGTGAAAAAGTAAAATAGATTTTCGAGTCTTATTGACATAGGTTTCATGGGTCTAATAATCATTCTTTTCTTTCTTGCTTTTATTCTTATTTGATAGGGCTGATGCAATTTTACATAGTTCCAATACAGGCCATGAAACTGATGTGCTGCACAGAGAGTTTATAGCTATTGCTAATTTTCAACTCTTGTCCCCCAGTTGGGCTTTTACACTACAAATATATGGAACTACAAGCCAGCACTTAACCTTTGTTGTAAAGTACTTTATATCTGGAATTCATTTGATTTCAGTTTGTAATGTGTTCCAGAGTTGACCGCTCTTTATGGAGAAAGCTGATTGTCCAAATGTAGATCTACGATGTGGTATTTTACAGTTGCCATTCACCATGCTCCTAGTTTCTACTCATACCTCTTTTTAGGGCACATTAAATACTTGGCATCCCTCCTAGTACTAGCATTTTGTTTGCAATAAATAACCAAAGCTTGCTATTTAGCCAGAAATGTATGTCATTATATAGAAATAATATTGCTCTAATAAACATTTACCATATTCTTAACATGTTACAATAATTGGTCTTATAAAATTATATGTAATTTGTATTGGTTCGTTGTCGAGGAAGATTCAACTCATGAAATATTTGAGGGAAAAACCTAACCTGGGTTAAAAACGTCAGGATATGCTAATATTAGTTTTCTACACTTTTCCTTTTAAACCTGTGTTTGCTTTTGATCAAGCCTGATGCAAAGCAATGTGTGTGGGTGTGTGTGTGTACTTTCAGCCAGAAGAAAGCTGCTGGAGAGAGCCAGACAGGCTGGTTTGGGTGGATTCAAGAAGACGAGCGAAACCAAACCCCCTGTCATGGAGATGTGGGATGAGGAAGAAGGTATGTTGACCTACTGTAAAAGATATTTACATTTCACCTACTCATTCATGAACATATCTTAGGTAGTTACTAATTTGTTACTTATTTTTGTAAAGAATTTTAACTGTTAATCCTGAAATGGTTTAAAAAAAAAAAAAAGCATAACTTGACACTCCTGATGAATTGTTTACAGGTCTAAAGGAGGAGGACGAGAGGCCATCAACGTTGGGGCCCTCACGGGAACTCCAGCAAACCCATCCCATGAGAAGCACTGACCACAGAAACATGGAGGATATGTCGGCAGTGATGATGGACAGGGGAAATGGGGAGGAGGAAGAAGAGGTGGAGGATGCTGATGATCCAATGAAACCGAGTGAAGTACAGCAGCAAACTGCTCAGCGTTTACCTATGGCTGATTCCATGCTGAATAAGCAGCCTGGCTCATCGCTGACCCATGGTGAAGCAAGCCATAAGGAGTCGCAGGGAAAGTCTAAGTCTTCCTCGCTTGCAGGACAAGAACCTGAGGCTGATCCTGATCTTGACCTTGACCCCGACCCCGATGGTGACCTTGAGGGTGATCCCCACGGAGAGTCCTATCCCTGTCAGCACTGTGAGCGCCACTTCTCTACCAGACAGGGTCTGGAACGTCACATACACATTCATGCCATCACTAACCAGCAAACACAACAGTTCAAGTGCCGGTACTGCAGCAAATCCTTTGGCTCGCAGGTGGGGCGGCGGCGGCATGAGAGAAGGCACGAGAGCGGGCTAAAGAAAAGGCCTGGCTCTCTGGCAGGGACCGCCACGCTACTCAGTCCTGTGATGCAGACTGATGGTTCAAGTCCTGACTGCACCAGCCCAACCAGTCACTACATAGCCATAGGGTCCCAGTTTACTGGAGGACCTCTGCCCGACTCTGAGATTCAGAGGAAGGAGTTGGGGCCTTTTGTTGACCGTCCCATTATGCAGGAAGAAAATGGGGAGTCAAAGGAGCTCCATCCCTGCAAGTACTGTAATAAAGCATTTGGCACACACACCAACATGCGCCGACACCAACGCAGAATACATGAACGACACTTGTTACCAAAGGGAGTTCGCAGGAAAGGCATGCTACTGCAAGAGGCGTCAGTGCCGCAACAGCAGTTGCCCAACGAGTCCCCCAGCACCAGCCCTCCACCCGTCTACGTGCCCAGTGCGGACACAGAAGATGAGGTAGACCGGGATGATTACGCAGTTGACATATCCAAAAACATCTCTGAGAATTTGAGCTTTTACATTGACGGCAAGATTGTGTCCACCAGTTCGGTGAGCACCTGTGAGGTGATAGAGGTGGACTCCAGATCTGCAGCTCTGTTCGGTCTGGACACGGTCATCATCAGCCCAAATCAGATCAGTCAGGCGCTGAAGGTGGAGGGTAGAATGAGTACTGTAAAGCAAGTCTCCAACGTTGGCCAGCCAGCAGCAAAAAGACGAACATCTACACCCCCATTTGTTCCCAGCCTTAAAGTCGAGACAGAATCTGCACCTTTCACAGCCTCTTCATCGTCTTCATCATCCTCTACATCTTCCTCGTCCAACTTGTTAGTGGGCGGACTGTTCCAGCAAGCTGCCGATTCGTCAGCATTTCAACGAGAGAAGACGGTTTATCTCTCACCTAAGCTCAAACAGCTCCTTCAGACACAAGACATTCAGAAATCAACCATCGCCCTGATAACAGAAAGCCATAGACTGGCCTCGCCACTGTCAGTCACGTCGCTGCCGGGGGCTTCAGGCAGGTTTAAAAGAAGAACATCATCCCCGCCGTCATCTCCACAACTCAGTCCTGCATGTAAAACAGAAAGCTGTAGAGCCGAGGTGGCGAGCTCATTCGCCCTCAAGGTGCCAAAGCTGGAAAGCCGCAGTGAGTCACCTCCTGGGAGCCTACTGGACAAGGAAGACGGAGACAGTCTGAACCTTTCTGACAGTAATATGCATGGCCAAACCTCATCTGGTAGCGGTGGAAATTCCTGTAATCAGCAGCCCTTGGATCTGTCAAACTCCCTCGGCAGGAGGAGGGACAGCATGAACAAGGTGCTCGGGGATTCAGCTCTCGATTTAAGCTTCCATCGGAAGAGCAACGTGGAGCCTGAGTTAAAGGGAGCTCCAGCACCACAGCCACTGATAAAAAAGAGAAAGCCGAACACCAGCATGCTTGAAAAGGTGCTGATGAATGAGTATTTAGGTCTGCCTTTGCCTGGAGAGGAGGGCCCCTCGGCCTTAGCAAACTTAAGTTGTTTCCATCCTCGCTCTCCAAACGTTGCAACAGAGTCCGCCCACCCCTCTCCACCCTCTTTGACCCCTGTCACCATGAACCCCTCATCCCCCGGTGACTCCAGTGGGACATCCCCAACACCGCCTCCCCCTCTACTACCTACCATACCTTCTCCACCGCATATGCCCGGCTCTCCTCTTTCTCAGCCTTCAGACTCCTCTGCACTGAGACCTCTTCCTGTCCTCTCGCCAAAAATGTCTCCACGATCAGTTGAACGCAGTCCCCTGTCAGAATCGGAGGAAAATGCGTTTGGTGAAGAAAACGAAGACGAGGAAGCGGACCATATCTCTGAGCCACTGGACTCCCCTAACACTCCACTTAAAGATCCCCTTAATTGTTCAGCGACATCAAGCGCTCCTGAGCCGACACCAGTAGATCTGCCCACTACAGAAGAAGATGTTTCTCCGATTGCAACTTGCAACAGTTTGCTAAATGGCAAAATGAACCAAAATCCTGACAGCGTAAAGGAGAAATCTCTTGCTGCTCTCTCACCCCAGCCAGAATCCTCATCTTCCTCATCATCTCCTCCTCCTGCATCACATGATCCTTCCCCATCACTGGTTTCGCAATCCTTCCCTCAGATTAAGATAAAAGAAGAGCCTCAGCACTGGGAAGACGAGCTGCCAGTTATGAATCATGCACCTCCGGATGGTGTTGACTCCTCACCTCAACCTGCTGCTCCCGATAAACCGCGTGATAAAACCTCTGAGGCAGAGGAAGTCGACTCGACATACTGCAAAACTTTTGTGTGTAACGTCTGCGAGGCGCCGTTCAACTCAATCAAAGAGCTCAGTGGACATATCGCAGAGCACGCTGCGGATTGGCCCTTCAAGTGTGAATTCTGCGTGCAGCTGTTTGGTGACGCTCCGGCCCTGCTGGCTCACCGGACAACACTACACGGGGTGGGCAAGATATTTGTTTGCTCCGTTTGTTCCAAGGAATTTGCGTTTCTCTGCAACCTCCAGCAGCACCAAAAGGATCTGCATCCAAACGAGACTTGCTCACACACCACTGTAGAGAGTGGCAAGCTAAGGCCGCAAAATTACACGGATCCATCCAGAGCCAAAGAGGAGAGCAGTCCGTCAACACCAGCGCCAGAGACGACTGAGGAAGCTGCTCCACACAGTGACGCTGATGTAGCAAAAGAAGAGCCTGATGTTAATGGTAATCACGCAGAGGACGGCACAGAGGACCCCAATGAGGAGCTGTACACTACAATAAAGATCATGGCCTCAGAAGGTGGGAAGCCTAAAGGCCCGGATGTTCGCCTTGGCATTAACCAACACTACCCCAGTTATAAGCCACCCCCTTTTCCTTATCACAGCCGTTCCCATGCTGGCTCGGTGGCCTCGGCTACTAACTTCACCACCCACAACATACCACAGACTTTCAGCACTGCCATACGCTGCACCAAGTGTGGCAACAGCTTTGACAACATGCCCGAACTGCACAAGCACATTTTGGCCTGTGCCAATGCTAGTGATAAGAAGCGCTACACTCCCAAGAAAAACCCCATCCCCCTCAAGCAAATAGTGAAGAGTCCAAACGGAGTCGCGTCCCCTTCAGCAGCCATTGCAGGCCAGAGTCCTTTCCGTAGAATGGGTCAGCCAAAGAGACTTAACTTTAATCAAGATACCGGTAAAACAAAAATGAGTGCCCTCAGTAAGAAGAGAAACCAGTTGGTTCAGAAGGCAATTTCACAGAAAAATAAGGCTGCCACTTCTGCAAAGAAGGCTACCGTTAAAGTTGAAGAAGAGCTGCCCTCTAACGTTTGCCCCCACTGCGGCCGGGAGTATACTTATCCTGCAAGTCTCAATAAACATATGGCAGTCAGCTGTCCTAAGAAGCCTCCTGTTAAAAGGGGCAAAAAAGGTCTAGCAGAGGTGAAAAAAGAGGTGCCGTCTGTGGTAGATAAAACCACAAAAAAGAAAGCTCCAGACTGTGAAATAGCGCAGACAGAGCCGGGGCCTAAACCCCTGGGAAAGACCAGAGCTCGTAGCTCTGGTGCAGCAGACCCTGAACCCTCCCAGGCCGGCAAAGGAAAAAACACTGCTCCGCTGCGCAGACTAAAGAGGCCTGCCTCGTTCCCAGCACCAGTTTCTGCTCGCAAAAGAGCCAAGAAGGGCCAAGCTCAGTCTCTACCTCCCACCCCGTCAGCCCTGGACACTCCCAGTGACACTGCACAACCACGGCCAGCCATGAGAATGCAGCGTATGGGCAAAGAGGCAGCACCCAAGAGATTAGCAGAGGCCAAATCATCGCCACCACAACAGCCGAAAAAAGAGGAGCGGTTCTCCCTTCGAACGAGGGAGCGAGTAGGTGGTCCAGTCACCAGGAGCTTACAGATGGTCAACGCAGCTCCCCCTGCTGAGGAAAAAAAGGAGGAACCACCTATTCAAGAGCCAAACGAGACTCAGGTGAGACATCCCACTGTTTGTTTCTTTGACTCCGTTTTTTTGTCTAGTCTATCTTTATTAGTGCGAGACAGTTGGCCAGGCCAATCTTAGCTTATTGCAGATATATCGGTGTCACTGTACATGACAGCTGATAGGTGACGATAAATTGCCTCAAACTTATCTTTGGCAAATATGTGCTGCAAATTTTTGATTGTCTCCATTACATGGTTTGTCCACCAAAACAGTGCTGACTACTTTATTTTTTAACAACAAAATGTTCAGCTCAGTTTATATCTTTATCAAAGATCAATCAATTCTTTAATAACAACTAGGGACCTTATGAAAACCTGATTATCGTTGCTGTTTTTAGATAAACTGGAGGATTAAGTATTTCTTCAAGGGGTTGAGAAAATTATTTGACTTATTAAGCTAAATAAACAATTAAAACTCTGGATTATCTAAAAAAAAATGGCCACAGAGCAAAAAGTTTGGGAAAAGTTACAATTTCAGATGGTTTTCAAAGGACACTGACGTATATGTGTAAAATAAAATTAATACTGGCTGATATATTGTTATCAGATTTTTAATATACTGTATATATTTTCTTTGTCACAGTTTTGGTCAGGCTATGATCTTAACGGTACTTTTATGAAACAGGATATCTGAATTTTGAAATTCATGAACAAATTACTCTCGCCATGTGTTATGTTTGTGATCGTCTCAATTAATTGTTGGAGCTCTACGCAGCTCTGTGTTGGTCACAGGGCTACAACTGACTATTATTTTCATTATTGATTTATTCTGTCGATTATTTTCTTGATAAATCAATTAGTTGTTTGGTCTATAAAATGGTGAAAAAAGTCGATCAGTGTTTTGTAAAGCTGGGGACACACTAACCCGACATCCGAGAACTAGCGGCGACAAAGGCCGCCTGTTGTGTCGCCTTTGTTTTGGCCGACAAGTTGCACCCAAACACACCGCAAAAACTACAGCCGACAGCCAGTTAGCATGTACGTTCTGCGCCTGCGTGAGATGAAATAAGTCTCCACACCAGCAGGTCACGGTAGTCTGTATTCGTCATTCAAAAAAGGAAACCTGAAGACCCGAGGATGGTGGATATACAAGCCCTTGTTATAATGCGTACATGAAACAAAGCGGCGTTTGCCGACCATTTTCACACCACTCTCACTCACCACTCAGATCCCTTCATCAGACGGTGCGGGACACAGAAAAAAACAAGCAGACGGATGCTCACATTCAGTTTACTGTCATAGAGGAGTAAAGAAACCAGAAAATAGAGATAGAATCAGAGAATTCTCAATTGCTCAAACTGTTTAATCGATAATCAAAATAGTTGGCAATTTAAATTAATGGTTGACAACTAATCAACTAATCGTTGCAGATCTGTGTTGGTCAACTTTTTTTTTTTTGTCTTGTGTGTTCCAGGAGGTGCTGACGAAGTGAGCCATGCAGACACTGTTGAGCTCCTCTGGGTGTACGGTGCTCACCTCTCAGGCAACGCTCTGGACTAATCAAGGCACTGACGTCACTGAGGTCCACCTCCGTGGTCCACCTCCGTGGTGGACTCATTCACTCAAAACAAGTGAAGTCTCTCAACTGCCTTTGCTGGATTTAAGGAGGGAACTCTCTTTATCTTCCATCCATCTTCTGAACTGAACTGAACTGAGCCTCGATTTTAGCCAGCCTTGCAAAAAAAAAAAGGAAAACTGTAAATGACAATGAGTTAATATATAAACAATGCGAGTCATTACTTGACCCAAAACAGTAACATTAGGGCTCCGTTATGTTGGACAGCTGATATATTGCAAATGGCAATCATGTATCAGTTAGGGTTAGGGAAACTTGTTTATTCTTTCGTTCCGTATTTTCCCCATTTGGTTGTTTAGATTTTTGGATGTTTCCAGAGTCTCTTAATGCATGTGCAGAATAGAGTATGACCTAGATTAAGCCAATTACCATGTCTTCTCCCAACGGGCACCTACTTCAGTTTATACATGATTTGCAAAGTACGTATGTTTGATTTAAATTTCTGTAGTCATTATATTGTAGAATATATCTTATTGGCATATTTTTGTTTGGGAAACAAAAATGAAAATGGCAGTAGTTTACTGCAACAATTGGTCCTCAGGAACACTGTATATGTGTGTGTTAAGTATGTGTATGGTTCTAGTTGGATGTGTGGCCCGACAGCTATTCCTTTGGATAAATCTCAAGTATGTCTCATGTTTTTACTTGCCTTCTCATACTCTTTTGTTTATCCGACGTTGGCAGTTAATTCCAGCTGTAAAAATGATGGGAATTATGTCGTAGTTTCCTTAAAATAATGTCCATCTTGAAAAGATTTTTTTAATATCCCTCACTCAGCCCAGTGTTTCTTACAGCACTTTAAAACAAACTGCCAAAATTTCAAGCTGGATCGGTAAGATTGGCTTAATTAAACGGTGAATAATGGAATGTATTCAGGTCTGTTGCACTTTACAGACGCTGGTAATTTGCGCCAAATTGGTGCAAATCAATCTAATCTCAAATACTACTTTTACAGTCCACAAATCTCTACATTGGTTATGTCCGTTAAGCAATTTGCCACGTGAAAATGACACATGAAGCAACTTTTATATGCCAAAATGCATGATGATAACTCAAATCCTCAAATAAGTTGAATGCAGAACTGCTTTTTTTCCGTTGTGACGTGTGAAAAGTAGTTTCATGTGTCGTTTTTCTTTAAAGAGCCATGCCACAGTAACATAGCTGATTTTTCTCCGAAGGACAAAGTCATCTTGTGTTTCTGTGAGTTGATATATTTGGTAAGTCTGTACCAATGAAAAGCTTCTTATTCTTTAGTTTATATTCTCCAGTGCTCACCCCACGTTCCCAGTCTTGACCATGTTGTACCACAGAGACACACGGGCAGTGCATAAAACGCTTGTAGCATGTTACGGGAAAGTAAATTGAACAACATGATTTGAAGCTAATTTATATTTCCACGAGAAATCTTCATGTCTCAGCATCAAGATTATGTATTTAAGGATGAACAAAGACAAAATTCCGAATGACCTCAAGTAAAACATTGCTGTAATTGACATAATAAAAAAAAAAGTTTTTCAATTTGTGTTAAGCTTTTATTGTTTTTGCTTACTGGGTTTCCAGTTATATCCCTGCGAGATGTGAAACAGAAATTGAATGGGTGGAAATGGTCGTCTAACATTGATCCAGGCCCATTTCCTCCCATTAAATGTCTATCCTTTATAGAAAGGGAGTTTTCAAGTTCATGGTTTAATGTATTTTATGTTTAATGTAATGTATTTCCACATTATTATAGTTTACTGGTTGTATAAAAATCAATTACTTTGTGGAGGTTGAGAGGGAACATGATTAATTGCAGTCATAAGTGGCTCTGACTCCTTTAAGGCTATTTTAGTCCCTGAGACCTTTTTTCCATTTTATTTCTTTATTTTAATATAATAGATGTTCCTGCCATTGCGGCTGTAATAAAGTTTTCCATATTACATTTACTGATTGCCCTCTCCACTTACAGCCTGTCAGGGACATGCAGGATTATGAAAAAGGAATTTTAGTTTCCGTTTTATTTGAGTTTGATAGAAGGTAGTGCTTCACATAAATCAGATTTTAAGTTGCTGCCTTTATTCCGCAGGTCAGCGAGCTGCTACCGCAGGGCCATGGCCATCGCCGGCTCGCTAGTTGCTGCGAGATTTGAATCTATTTTGGGAGCAGTGCACTTGTCAGGGAGGTTGATATGTGAGTCCTACGGTACCTTAAATTCTTACCTCTGCTGTGTAGCTTCTCTCTCTGTGTAAAGCGAAGGAGCAAATTGAGTAGTTTGTTACTCGCAGATATTTGCTTTCATATACTTTAAAGGATATCCCAATCAAAGGGGCAGTTTTTATTGAATTATTGTCAATTATACTTTTAACAACTTAATCATGTAAAATGTAAAGTTTTCTGTAAATTTGATCCTGGCTGTCTCCCATCTTGGTATTTATTGCTTAAGCACCTTATTGTAGCTTAAACCTGCAGTAGGCAGAATATTTTTGACATCATTGGGCAAAAATCCCATAATAACCTTTCAGCATATTGTAATTCAAGTGTTCTGAGAGAAAACTAGACTTCTGCACCTCCTCATGGCTCTGTTTTCAGGCTTTAAAAAATATACCCCGTGACGGGAGACTTTGGCCAATCACAGGTCATTTCAGAGAGAGAGAGAGAGAGAGTTCCTATTGGCTCTCCATTCAACGGAGGCAGCAAATTACTCACAAACTCTGATCAAACGGTCAAACTAGGCATCGCTGTTCAAATATGAATCAATATTCTGTTACTGTAATGTCTATTTCTCTCCTCAAATGTTTTCAGAAACATCTTGAAGTGTACTGTTTAGCTGTAAAATGAGAAAGTTTGCTCCGTCTGGTGGGCGGTGCTTGGTATTTCCTCAACTGATCTCAACATGTTCTGTCAGGTCACAACAGATGTCAGGCTCCAGGTCAGGTCTGATTGGTTGTTTTCCTCAGGTCTGTAAAATCTTGCAGATGTCATTAGGAGCACCGCAGGACAGCAGAGGACACAGAGGAACATGATTTTTTTCAGATTGCCTGTCTCATGCACGTCTGTCAGGATATAGTGACCATTTTATAAAAATAACTTTTTTCAATCATATTTGCTCCAATTCTACCCACTGCTGCTTTAAGTGTTATAGCTTAACCTTTAGTTTGTTATTGACCCATAAATCACAGTAATGTGCTGTATTGTGCACACAATCATGAATTATTACTATTATATCAGTGGGCCAATTTTTTTGATTTTCTACAGCAGCCGCACATTTAATGTTTTTCATTAAGAGAAAAGGCACAACAAACCAGTAATAACCACATAAAAAACATCAATATAATTAAATAACAATAAAATCAAAACCTATAAAGCCTCATATCAAAAAGCATATCTCATTTAGGGTTAAGAAATAAACTGGACATAAAAAAGAATACTAAACTCTAATTATCTTCTACAGACTAATGACATGATTATGTGGAGGACTGGAAAATAAACAGTCTCTTAGGATGAGTATTAAAAGCAAATGTATTAATAATTAAATGCACATTTCTCACTGCAGCTCTCAGCTACAGTAAACTTCTTCCAACTTTCAAGATGTTTTTTTGGAATAATTTATGTTTATCCAAATAAAGTCACGTATGAGAAACCTTCTGAATTGATTAATATTCATGAGATGCATCCTAGCAGTTTTAAAAATAACCCTTTTCCTCGTACAAAATAATAAAGTTAATAATACAACTGTTTGTTTCTGGAACATCGCCCGGTATGAAAAAGTGTTTTTACATGGATAGAAAACCAAAGCATCTCCGAATCACTATCGGCGCATCCGTTGCCATGAATACCTTTCAAGGTCTCATCTGGCATATGTGCATCTGCCGAGATTATTTTTGTCCAGACCCCATCCATCACACTCGCGTACATTAATGAGCTATCAAGCCCAGCGGACAGACGGTGTGTAACAGAAATGTGCCTCTGGCATTGGGAACAAAACTGGGATGTCTTGTGGACTGGATCTTCACATCCAGCTGATGGATGGGGTTATGAATTAAATGCAATCTGTATGTTGGATTTGATCCACAGGCCTGATTCTTCTTTATTCAGAGGGATGGGGAGACGTGTTTATTTGCCCCAGTGCCATGATGGTATAGTTTATGACCAGATGTAGTTTATGAGTTTTGAGCTGTGTGTGTGTGTGTTTGGAGGGGTGGGCACTAGGAAGAGTGCTGCACCATACTCATGCTGTCAGGGTGAAATATCACTGCACTCTCTCTTGATTGCTGTGTACGGTGCTTCAGCTCTATTCATAAAAATGCAATTCCATGCAGCTCTGTGCCTGGCTTGATGGAATAAACTACGATCCACCAGAGAGGCAGATTTAAGACGTAGAAGAGCACCGGGGCTGCTTTAGGGGCTTGGTGCTCAATTACCACATGCAGAAGGTTCAGGAGGACAAGCATCTATTTGTGAAAAGAGACTCAAAGTATAGGGCTGGTGTGCACTAACGAAATCACAAAATGGTTCACTACATAACTGGATATCAGTAATGTAAATGTATGGGGATGCCTTTTTTAGTTTTGCAAGATATTGCTGTTCAGTGAAAGCTGTATGTATCTCCACATTTTCAGAGAAACAGGAATATATAACTGGAAACTACAAGTTGAGAAAACTCGTCAGCTTCTCAAAGAGGAACTTAACACCAGGTTGAGGAGCAGTGTTTCGTTGTCCTGTCTGGTCGGTTTCACCTCTGACCACACCCAGCGTCGTGTCTAGAAGGTAACCCAGAATTTGGGAAACTCTAACCACACCCAACAGTGATGTCACCAGGTCTTGAAGTGCACCTACATGTTACTTCACTGCAGCAAGGTGAAAAGCAAAGAGTTAAGTTGCTCTTTAAAAGTGCTCAATTTGATATCCAGAGCATTAATATGGCAGCAAACAACTATTTACTATGTAAAGATATAGAGGAGTAATGTCTACCTGAGCAGAGAATGAAGTCACTCTCACTCTGTGTGTGTTGTAGAGGTTCTCCTTGTTTTGTTGACATAGCTGGGCTGCATCCTGCAAATCACTACATGAAGAGATTTAGAAAAGACATTAAAGGGGAACACTACTTAAATTAAGAAAATGTTTTTTCTATGGCCTGAGAAAGTCCAATTTATATTTATGAACATGAGCTACTCTCTCTCTCAAAGCCAGAAACTAGAGAAGTAGGTCTCAAACTTGTGATGTCATAGGGTATAAAGTCTGGAGCTGTTCCATAGACAATGAATGGGAGACTGATTTTGTGGACCCACATGAGCTTTATTCTACTGTAGTGTTGTCAGTTGTGAAACAGAAAATGTTCCCATATACTCAGATTACTCCCCTGGGTGCTCTCATTGTCGCCTATAACATCTCTCTCTATTCATTGTCTGTGGAGCAGTTACACACTTTATGCCCTATATGACATCACCAGTTTGAGTTTTAGCACTCTAGTTTTTGGATTTGGGAGAGTAGTTCATGTTTACTAATATTTTTTGGACTGTCTTAGAGGATAGGAATATGAATGTTGAAAATGGGCATAGTTCTCCTTTAACACAAACTGCTTTTTCTGTGATGACTACTCAGAAACAGTTCTACACATATTTTGGTATTATTCTCACACCAAGAAACTTTGGCAAGACCTTTGTAAATTTATCATTGACCATATTTTTAAAGACTTTAGTTCATTAAGAGAAAATGCTGTTTTTGGTTCCTTCAACAAAAAATAAATAAATAAAAATAATAAATTTGATGATAATCCTAGCAAAATATTTAATTCATAAATGTAAATTTAGCAACAATAAACCTTGTGTTCATGAAGGATGTTAAACTATATTTAAAACTCATTTCTAATTCAACTAACAGAAAGGCTATTAAGACAATTCATTTCTGTTTGTGTCATAATATCTGTGTCTAGTGTTTTGTACTCCTGGCTATTGGCATGGATGTATTATGAGAATGCTATGGCGGAGCACTCTGTGGCGCACCGCCACTTTTGGAGGGTAGGGTATGGATCTACAGTAGACTCAATCGTTCATCATCAGAAATGTATAAAGTTGGTACGAAAGACAAATACCCATATAAAGAGAAGCTGACAAAGGCAAAAGGGCCATATATTACAATTTTGAAGTTAGATTATGATATTGATCCTTACGAATTAGGAGGACCTGACAGTTTGCTATCCATTACGGTCACTGATGTGTTTTGGTGTTAGTGCACCAGTCAGCAGTTCAAAATATGTAGGTTAAATCTTTGGAGGCTGATGTCCAGTTTACAAACAGGTAGGCTATATAACATTAAGATCTACAAGCCAAATGCCAACTACGCATTCATCCGGACAAAGATAAGCTAGCTAATGTTATGCTAATGGAATACTAACAAAACGTCAGCTAATAAAGCATACAGTATTTAATATACCGGTATTGGTACCGATATACCGGACTGTATGCTATATATACTGTATGTTACAATCCGGCTTTTGAATTATTATTCACTGTGTAGTGTTTTGTGTTATCTTTTGACACTTGCCAGTAAACAGTCAGCGGATGGCACTCTTAAAGGTCCCGTATTGTAAAAAGTAAGATTTTCATGTCTTTTATATTATAAAGCAGGTTTAAGTGCTTTATAAATACTGTGAAAGTATCGAAGCGCTCAATATACAGAGAAATGCACACAGCCCGTATTCAGAAGTGCGTTTAAAACAAGCTGTTAGGATTTCTGTCTGTTTATGATGTCACAAATATACAATATTTAGACCATTACACAATTTTAAACGTAAACATTCTAAATGTGTCGCAGTTTATTCCTGGTTGCAGTGTATGTTAATGACATCAGCTGACAGGAAGTAAACATTGACCGAAACTGTTGCCTAGCAACGCAATTCTGTTGCAATTCCGTTGAAATGCGCTAAAACGGAGCGTTTCAGACAGAGGGTGAATACAGGTATATTCAAGCCGACAGTATGAGGAAAATAAAGTGTTTCTTTGAATATTACAGCAAGTCAACATGTTCTAGTTTAAACACAAAATACAAGCATGAACCTGAAAATGAGCCCGATATGGGACCTTTAATAGATAGCGCCCACCCTCTGTTGTCCCGTCAGGTCAACACAGCTATCTCTGTCAGCACTTTGGCAGTTGTTAGCTGTTAGCTCTGTTAGCAACGTTAGGTGTGAGCCACCAGCTCGCCGTGGCCTTGTTGAGAACCGTTGAGAGGTAACAGAAATGCTCTGTATATTTTAGCTCATTTTAGCTAAACAAAGCATTAAAAACCTAATTGGTTTATCTAGACAATCCAGTCTGCAGTCATGCTAGCAGCTACTATGTGTTTTGAGCTAAATGCTAACATCAGTATGCTAACACACTCACAATGACAATGACAACATGCTGATGGTAGGCAGGTGTAATGTTTACAGTATTAATTTGTCTGTAATCTGATTAAATTGAGACTGTTCTCACACATGATATTTAGCCTTGGCACATTATTATTTATTATTTATTATTTTCATTATCTTTTAATCTGCATGATGTCTTCAATTTGCTTATTTTGTCTGACCAAAACTCAAAGATTAAGTCCTCATGTTGGAGAAGCTGGATCCACCATTTTTGGGGGGCATTTTTTATCTAAATGATCAACTGATTTATCAGAATTTCTGCCATTAAATTTCCTGTCTCTCAACTAATCGATTAATCGACTACTTGTTTCAGCTCAAGTGTAAACAGCGTTGTTCTAGCTTTACAATCTGAGCTCGTGTTTTCCTCTTCTTCCAACAAAAGATGCGGTTGGATATAAGGAATCTGGATCAGACCGGATCGCCGGTTTTTAAACTATACGTTTATTTATCTTCCAGAGAAAGATAACCCGCCAGAGTATGAGGGAATGACAGCTGCTCATACATGACAATAAACAGCCTCCAAAAAGCCTCTCTCTGCCTCTACTTCCTGTTCAAAGAGAATGGCATTAAAGCTGATGAAGACGGAGAGGAGATTTATTCTGCTGGGCATTAGTCTCACACTTGAAAGTGAAGTTGCAAGTCGCAAGTCTTCTGCTTGTTTGTGAAATGCTGGCATTCAGTTTGACCTCAGTGTTCTGCAGATTTTAGTCGTGATTATATGCAACCACATGCTGTTTGTTACTGCTTCTGACTTTGGGATTTTGATTGAATCACTGCTTAACCTTGCTTTTTAAGCAAACACACTAATGTCACAGTTGTTTTTATGCTTTCAATGCATGGGGGTATATGGTTTTCATGTCTTGACATTATCTTTTCACCTGCAGAACCACCTGCTTAAGTCAGCCCCACTACCCAAGCCGTCCTACCAAGCTCCCACTGTGGCCCATTGAGTGTCCTGCCATTTCCTTTCAAAACAGGAGGATGTGATGCGAGGATGTGAGTGCTTCGGTCAGGTCCCCGGTGTGCTCGCCTTGCAGAGCAGCGTGTGAGAGATGACTCCGTGACAATGGGCATCCTGGAAAAGTTTTTTCTTTTTGTTGCTGTGGAGGAAACCGGCTGTTTAACGCAGGTTTACATGCTGCAGAGAGGTTGGGGATGGCTTCAGCAGTGATAATATGTTGGAACGTCAGAGTCTTGCCTGTGGTTGAGATCTCCATGCCAACAGCTGCATAATGGGTCCAATATCTGAGCCTCCAAGGCCTGAGAGGGTATTTTAAGATCTTTTAACATGTGCTCATTTGATCTGGTGACTGTTAATTTTTTATTACAACACCTTCACATACTTTTTAGCTGCAGTGTGTGGAGGGTGATGTCACCAGGTCTTGAAGTGCACCTACATGTTACTTCACTGCAGCAAGGTGAAAAGCAAAGATTTGCAAAGTTGCTCTTTAAAGGTGCTAAATTTGATATCCAGAGCATTAATATAGCAGCAAACAACTATTTATAAAGTAAAGATATAGAGGAGTAATGTCTACCTGAGCAGAGAATGAAGTCACTCTCACTCTGTGTGTGTTGTAGAGCTTCTCCTTGTTTTGTTGACATAGCTGGGCTGCATCCTGCAAATCACTACATGAAGTAAAAGACATTAAAGGGGAACACCACTTAAATTAAGGAAATATTTTTTCCATGGCCTAAGAAAGTTCAATTGATATTCATGAACATGAGCTACTCTCTCTCTCAAAGCCAGAAACTAGAGGAGTAAGTCTCAAACTTGTGATGTCATAGGGTATAAAGTCTGGAGCTGCAGTGTGGGGTATTTTCACACATGCCAGTTAATCTCATTTTTCACTGCTACACCGTGGCTGTTGCACTACATAGTGAGTCTATATAAGAGTTATTTTTCAGTTGAGTATGAGCTAATTTTTATTTTATACTCAGCAGTTTTCTACAATTCCTTTTCAAGATGAAGCCTCTGGAAACCACCAGCTGCACCAGCCCTACTTTTCACTTTTTTATTCAACCCCTCCGCTTTCTCATCCTCTTTTTTTCTTATTTTTTTTCTCCTCAGCACCGGGGGAAGATGAAGCACTCGAGTTTGCTAGAATCTGTTTCCCAGCAGCGGCCCGAGCTTTAAGATGGATCGAGGGGGATTTGCATGTAGAGAGAGAGAGAGAGGGAGAGCGAGAGAGAGAGATGTTACTGCTGAGGCACAGCAAATGAGGGCTGTAGAGAGAGGAGGGAGGGAGGGAGGAGGAGGAGAAAAGGGGGCATAGTCACACACAGATCAGAAAACAACAGTCCCGTCCTGTGCCCAGAGGACAAGCTGCTCTCCACTCACACACTGAGAGTGACGGGGGAGGATTGACTTTTACCTGCCGTAGACGCCGCCACGCTCGCACCTCGCCTCCCCTCTTCTTTGCTCTTCCCTTTCAACCCAGCCTGTCTGGAGCCGCAGAGGACTGTCAAGCCTGTACAGACGAAGCACAAGATCAGAGTGCTGGCAGAGCAACTGTGCCTACAGCTCTGCTACCTGCTCTACCACCCTGTATTACTCTCTCCCTCGCACACGCACGCCAAAATGCTCTCACAGGCACACGTTCAGAGAACTTTCTCTCGCGTGCACACACTTACATGCTGACAAGCAGACAAGCAGGCAGGCAGGCAGGCACACCCCCTCCCATTATCTGTGCGGCGAGCAGTTCTGCTCATACTGGTGTGAGCAGCGAGGGGCTGTGTTTCGCTCCTCAGCAGCAGCAGCAGCCGTAGCAGCAGGACGGGGTCCAGAGGAGAGCAGTCATCACCAGAGATCACACAGCAGCTTCTACAACTGAAGGCAAGCCCCCCTCCCTATTCTCTCCCTCTTCTTCTCTTTTCCTCTCTCCTCTTTTTCCGTCTTGATGTGACGCAGTGTTGCTGACCTTCCCTCATCCCCCTCCTCTCTTCTCTCTCTCTTTCTCTCTCCTTCTCCTCCTCAGCGTGTGCCAGTGGGACAGCCATGGAGGACACCCTCACCTGCAGCCATGCCACCTTCTCCCAGGTGTTTGGACGCCAGGGACAGCTCATGCAAGCCAGTGAGTAGCCGCAATTACACCCCCACCACCTCCCCACACACCCCTAACCCTCCTGACAAATCATTAGCCAGCTGCATGTCCCGCATGTCAGCCTAACTGATCTCCACCCTCAGCATTTTCTTCCCCATCCCTTCCTCAGTCTTATTGCTGTTTTAATTTAGCTGATGCTGAAGAGGCGTAACTAATTTCTTTTTAATGTACAAAAAGATGACAGTGTCATAGCTTAAATCCTCCTGGGCTGCTGTGATGTGACAAAGCAGGAGTTTTTTTGTTTTGGGGGACAAAGAAAAACTGGGTTATTTTGGGAAAGATGTCAGAGTGTGTGCTTATGTAAAAGGGCAAGAAGAAACAATCATTTATTTAGACTGTGATTGGGGTTGATGTTTTTCTGTTTGCTCGGCAAGTTGCTGAGGAGCAGGTTGGATTAACATTAACTTGTGTACTGTTTTATTTTAAGGAGGGAGTGCTTGAGGGAGCTACAAAAGCACATCTCTTTCAGACAATTTTCAGGGTTGAACTTGGGGCTGTGGCTCAGCTGTGTTGGGGGTTGCATTTTAACAAAAGGGTGCACTTTAAGGGCACTTGAAGGGAGATAAATCAGAAAATAGGCTGTTTTGTGGATTAGTTGTTGTTTTGTTAACAGAGCAGGTTGTTAGCAAAGAACCTTCCTGCATGTTTTCTGTAATTTGATTGAACACTACAGCAGCAGATGTAGATATTATTCACTGTCAGGTGTAGAACCAATAAGAGATTCTTGCTGTAATATATATTCATAATGCAGGTGCACAGTATTAGCATGGTTGAGCCTGACAGGCTGAGACACTATCAGAGATGCTCTCAGAGCTCGGACTGATTGCTGAATTATTGAAAACTGAATCTATCAGGATTTTCAGGGGCACGGGTACATTGAACACAACCTTGGAGCGCTGCGAATGAAGCGCACTTCAAGTGATATCTTATTATGTAATTCACATGGTCAGAATACATATTTCCCTCGGGAGGAAAGAACGAGCGGAGATTGACTTGCTTCCAGAATGAAAGTGTCCGCTGCATCCTCCCTCATCTGGACTGGTATCTCTCCTCGCGGAGTCGTGCTGCGAGAACTTAGTCAATGCCTTTGATGCCTCCGCTCGGCCATAAATGCAAAGTGATTCTTCACACAGTGTTATGATGGATAATGAGGGGAGCCCAGGGCAGACATCAAAATAAAACTGCCTTTAGAGTTGCATCCCATACATTGACTTTGCCACATCGGCTTTAAATTCCTGTGTTTCCCTTCATTACCACCTGGAGAGAGAAGTGTCTGAGTGGAGTTTCAAAGCGAGTGCCATTAACAACAACCCAGCTAAGACAGCACTTTGTGTAGCTAATAATGGAAACACGGCAGTCAATTTCCTGAGCTGGAAAATTCATGCTCCTTTACACGTGTTTCTTAATAAGCGGTGTTGCAGGATTTCATCTGTTGGGATTTATTTTTTGCCTGTGTGATGCGTGGAGGTATTTGAGAAGACAAACATTAAAATCCAGCCCAGTGGATTGTTGTTGTCTTTGCTGATGTTCTTCTGCGCCCCCTCTTCGCACAAGAGCCCCCGTTTGATAAATAATGCACTTTGTTTGAATGTATCTGTGGGCTTAATACTGTGTTGATAAGGGCATATTACTGTTTAAGGGTTGCAAGACGGTCCTGATTAATATTCTGCTTCATACAGGCAGAATGCTGGAAAACATCTCTGCTAACTGAGGGGTTTTGGAGTACTGCTGATCTGCTGTGTGTCTCTCTGGTTTGATGTTTTGTATGGCAAGCAGAGAGGGCGACCCTCTCAGGGCTTATGTGCAAATGATATGTACACAAACACTGGAAAAGTCAAACATATAATGCACGCTGTAAGGACTTAAATGTATGCATCATTTCCTCACATATACTGGCCTTATGTTCGTCTGTGTGCATGCCTTTTTCCACCATACTGTGCGGCTGTATGTGTGACTGGCTGGGTCAGTTTATCTGGAGGGCATCACCGTATAAAAGGGAGGTAAAACAAGAAGAGGGTGTGGCAGTGCTGAAGATTCGTATCACATTGCGTCACGGCTGACAGCTGAGCCAGTCTAGCCTTCACAGAGTGAACGTTTTAGAAATCTGAAAATGTGTCAAAGTACATTGGGTGATAATTAGATTATGAACAGCCTAAAGAGAAGCTACAACTGCAAAATACAATATGCACTATTACAGTTGCCAGTTTATTATCTATACCTAGCTAAAACGAATGCAGCACAACAGACCTGCAATAAATCCTCCCTTCATGGAGGTTATGATGTTCAGTTTTTTGGTTAATTTTAGAGTGGTGATGATTCAACTGTCTCATTTTGAAGGCTGCAGTTTGTGGTGCTGTTGAACTGTATTGTATAATACTGTACAGACAGGTCTTTCTATAATTCTGTCCTAGCCTAGGGTACAAAAACACCTGTCTGTATAATGCAGTCAGGCTGTTCTCTTACACTGTTCAAAGCTATATCTACAAAAAGTATTGCACTGCAATTTGTGTACATCCCACGAAATGAATATGTTTGTAATTCACATAATCGTGAACCAGGAAGTATAGAGAGCGGTGAACGCCGTGTAGGGAGGAGGTCGGGGTGGATGGGTGGGTCAGAAAAATTGGACGTTCACCCAGGAGACCAGCGTCCATGTGCCGTGTGAAACCAGAATTCAACATTGATTTATTTGTCACATAACTTACGCACGGCACTTCCAAGGTTATTTTAAGCCAAACCACGATCTTTAGATAAGCCTAACTAAGTAGTTTTGTTGCCTAATCCTAACCAAGTCGATCTTTTCCTAAGCCTAACTAAGTAGTGTTATATTTCCTAAACCTAAGGAAGTTGTTTCCTGTGAAGGTTTAAGTTTACTTTGAAAAGACTGTATGCATGGAACGAGCAAAAATTGACACGTGTTGCTGGATATTCGTTGGAAAATGTACGAAAAAGGAGGACTAACTTTTTCGTAAGATATCATACGAACCATTGTATGAGAATACGTTGATGCAGTACAGTTTAACAGCACCAGCAACTCCATCATCCACAATACTTACTAGTATTCAGTTTTTCACAATAAAAGCTGTGCTTATTAATCCTTTCATGACCCCCTCAGATCTATCTTGCAACCCCCAGGTTGGGTACCACTTGTGGTGTATACTGATGAAGTAAAACTCATAAATCAATTACATTAAGTTTCAATGAAGTGCTGCCCAGCCTCCCAGATTCTGCTATTCCTCTTAACACACCATGTTAACACACAACTATGCTAAAAATGCCCTTTTCACTCAGCCCTCTTTGTCTGTTGGTTTTATCATGGAAGGCCACATGAAAGTGTGATGTGATGTGTATACACCATCTGCCTCATGTCAATTCTGTTTGATTGGGCCACAATGAGCGGGTTAGTTGTCAGAATGGATGCACAAGATAGAGGGGCAAAGCTAACGGATATGCAAATCACAGTTCCTGTTAGGCTGCTTGTTACGTTTTGATGTATTGAGCTGAAAATTGGGTTTTATTCTAAGTGACTGACATTGTCTTTGGCAGAAAAAAGCAATCTTTGTGAGAAGACAAGAGATGTTAGTACACAAACGCAGCAGCATCTTGAAATTATAGATGTGTTCCAGATTTTGCAGAGATAAAATGTCCTCCTCTCTCAGTGCAGTATAAGTGCTTCGACTAATACTTGCATGGACAACATGTATTAAGCAAAACCATAGCGAGAGTGTCCTCTTGTCCAAACAGCTTCTTTTTTTTTTTTTTCATTTGTGTATCTTTGCTTCAACTATAATTTTGCCCTGGGCAAATGGCAAGTGAAACCGCTGTTTCTGAGAAGGACATGCATTATTCACCACATCTTGACTTTCTCTGTGTTTCCTCCTCATCGTTGGCTGAATTCCCTCCTCTTTATCTTTGCTTTTAGTTTTACCAACATTTTGTCCTACTTCTTGCCCTTGTTCTCGTGGCAACAAAATGTTCATAATAGTTAACATCTACATGAAAAAAAGGCCTCATGTGCACGATCACTACGTTTGCACAAATCCCTGCGCTCACACTCAGGCTCGGCTTCTTATCCTTTTTTTGCCCAAATGACCGTGCCCTGACACTGCAGCGGTTTCAGTCACCTTTCTGCTCCACTGAACCAAAGTGAGGTGAGGATCGGCACAGTGTAAGTTTGCCCGCAGTGTAGTCCAGGAGGTCCACAGAGCCCTATAACTCTGGTGTCGAGCCATCCTCACGTCTCTGTTCAGGGGAGGTCAAGGTGCTGGCTTATGGCCAGCGTTCCCGTCCCTATTAGGCTCCTGGGCTGCTGGCCATCGAACCTAATAGTAATATAATTCAGAGAGAGGAAGGCTCTTTAAAGGGCTTCTTTAATTGAGTCATTTTCAGTGCAGGTGTGTACTGAATCTAATCCCATAAGAGCTAACAAGATTTTTGCCAGACATAATAAACTTTCCTTCTCTTGGGAAAAGCCCAATCAGTACATCAAATACGCAAAAATAATATCTGTGACCACTGCTGAATTGGACTAATACGTCCCTCACAATGGTTTGTATATTATATTATTGATCCTCGTCCCTGGGTATCCCCAGCAGCACTGAGAATCACTCCATCAGAGTAGATGCGGGCCTAATTTAGATCTCTCTTCTAATCCCCGTATTGGATTTAAGTACCCCAGTAGAGCTGAGAGTGGCGCACCTCGCCTGTCTGTCAGTCAGCAAATCCCTACTCACTGCGACAGCCTCGGACAGTCGGACACATCCCGCAATTCTACCTAAAATGCTGTAAATATCTGTTTTCAGTTAAAGGTAGATTATGTGCTGGTGAAATAAATCTACAGCCGTGTACTACATTTTATTGAGTTATAATTACATGCATTTAGTTGCATCTAGTTCATCATGGCAGCGGCTCACATGTATCTTCATTAGCACACTTTCCCTCAGGGTGATCAATAAACCAATGGGAGTTCACCAACTGCATTAGTTCTGTGTTCTCTCTCCGAATCGACGTGCTTGCTCTCTGACAGGAGATCAACGTCTTCTACTTGACTGACACTAGTCTCCTCACTGACTGTAGATAATGATGGTGAGATGTTGAGCTTTATGGACTCCTGAGCAGTTACTCAGAGCATGACAAGACAGGTACTCGGCAAGAGTAGTAGTATGATACAGCATGTGCTGCATGATGGAGCTCCTACTGTGAACCATCACTGTGGGTTTTATGGGATGAAAAATCCAACGCAGTGTGGAGGGAAGTGACTGCTTCCACATCCTTCCGTTCTGATACATGTTTTATATGTTATTGCATTTTATAATTAGTTTTCCAGTTGTGCTTTTAGTATTTAATCAGGCATTAAAAATAAACACATAGTAGTGGTGCAACAGTTCAACAAGCCCACAGTTCGGTCTGTATTGTGGTTTTGTTTTGCACATTAGGGAGAAGAAAAACATCACTATTTCTAATGTGTTTGAACTCCAACGTATATAAACCAATAGATTGATTGATAGTAATGAATATTTCTGTATTATAATAATGTAATGAATGATATTTCTATATTATATGAAGCCATAACACAGATTTTATAAATGAAATGAGGCAGATTACTTAATGGCCTCGTAGGCCTATGTTCATATAAATATCTCTTCTATGTCTCTGCACACTCTGGTTCGGTTAGACCCGTCATTGAACAGTTTGTTTTTTTAACGGTTTTGTTTTTGCAGCCCTAAAACAGAGGGAGGGTGGTCCTTAGCTGGAATCAAACCTGGGACGTTGTGATTTCATGGTACACGTCATGGTCATGGGGACGCCCCTATTTTATTATTTTGCACTTATATACTCACAGCATAAAAACAGATGTGAAACAGGAGTGACAAGAGAGGTCAAGAAGCCATTGTTCTACAGTCATGCTAGCAGCTCTGTGAGGCTGTACTTAGACACAGTTGAGCTTTAGTTAAATGCTAACGTCAGCATGCTAACGTCAGCATGCTAACGTCAGGATGCTAACGTCAGGATGCTAACGTGCTTCCAAAGACAATCCTAACATGCTGATGTTTAGCAGATATAATGTTCACCTATTTTCACGTTCTTAGTTTAATGTGTTAGCATGCTAACATTTGGTATTTAGCACTAAACACAATAATGGGAATGTTTGGCAGGTATTTTGTATGCACTAAATTTTCTAATCTATCTCGTAGTTGTTGAGATATTACAGCCTGGACCAAATTGGTGGACCGACCGACAGACCGACATTGGCATCTGACAAAGATTCATTAGACATTATGAATTAAATGCAATCACAATTTATTCTCTTTCTCTAATTATAAAAAATATAGTATAATAATAAATGATGAATGACAAATCTCACTAAGGTCCATTTATTAGCCGTGTTGAAGCTTTACCGCATGATGTTTTTTGTCAACTACTGCTCCCAAGACGAAGAAGAAGAATTAACTTTCAATCTTACTGTACGTATTTATGTTTTATATTTCCGAACGGGGCACAACATAACGCCGCACTTTCTTTTGCAAAACTAATTTCGACCTAACGGTTGCCTCATCCCTCCGTGTCTCTACAAAAGGCAATTTGTTTGCTGCAGCACACCACCAAACTCTTTTATTGTATCTCCTGGATTTATTGAAGACGAAGTGCTTTGCCTGCTTCTAAGGCATTTCATACGTTGCGGCATTGTTTCAGAGGATTGTAGTAATTCCTCGCACATTGAACTGTTGTGCCTCCTCTTTCTCTTAATCCCCCTCTCCTTCTCTCTCTCTGACGCACACACACACTCATAGAAAAGTGAGGTTATTGCAAAATTTTAAGTGGATGCACATAAGCTGAATACTGTGCGCTCAGCGAACACATCCCGCGGATTTAATAGTCACTCATCTCCGCCACTTTAAAGCTGCTAAATTTGTCACTGCTCGATCTGCTGCTGTGTACACTACCGAGCTGCTGGGAGAGTTTTAAAGGTATGAACAACAGCAGCTTTCACAGGGGGGCTAATCCTGCTCATCTTGGCGTCTGTATGCTTACTGAGTGTGTATCTGTGGGGTTTGTGTGATTGTGTGAATGTGTGGTGTAAATGAAGTGAGTGTGGTTTAAGTTTGAATGAATATTCAATTTCTCTACCAGTGTTAAAAACACACTTTCTTATCTCAATCAGGTGCAGGACAGAAAAACAAAACACACTGTGCTGCACCGATGAAAGACGTTCTTAATGAATTCAAACACCTTGAGAGCAGCTTCCAGTGTGCCGTTCACGTCCCCGCTGTGTTTTCTGCGTCATTGAGCCCTCTACCTGAGTGTCTGCTGACTCTGCATATCTGCCTCACCGTGCCCAGTACTGCTGGCATCTTTTTCCCTCTAAACCCCTTAGTTACACTGTTCAGCCCTCTGCAGACACATGCTGAGCTGTTTCCCAAAACACCAGTGTTCATCTTCTACAATACGCAAACAGAGCAGACATAGACGGAGAGAGGAGGAGGAGGAGAAGGAGGAGGAGGAGGAGGAGAAGGAGGCTGGGACAAGATAACAGTCAACACGCAAACTGAAAACTTACAAAGAACTTCCATTCATAGAAAATAAATTTCTAATCTGCAAAACTGTCACCTTACTGCAGATAACCTGCAGGTACCTGAGGTGAAAAAAAAAGCGAAATCTTTCGTTATACAGCTCAGCATAACTGTACATACTATCCTATTCCATCAGACATCCCGCTTCTCATCCCTCACTGCACTACAGCGCTGTGATGCAGGAAGCAGAAAGAAAGAATCTGCCGTGCTCTGTATAAATTTGCATCAGTAGTTAGTGCGGGCGCTCCTGTGGTGATGAAATATAGCCTTTTCTCCCGGGTGCTTCTCCTTAACATGCAGGGCACGCCATGCACGGATGGGAGTGACGGTGCACACTGTGTGTACGTCAACGTTACAATAGGAGAACGAGACTTTCGGTTAGATTGACTGCCTGCGTGTGACCAGAAAATATGAACAACTATGGAGGCATTTGTTTTTTAGTTCCAATGGGGCCATTTGTTTCCATTAAAACAGAAATATTGCAAGAGGTTCTTCCAGGTTATTTCAATGGATTATAGCTAAGAAAGAGCAAGCACACATTTTGCTAAAAGTGCGTTAAGTTCAGGGATGTTTTGACAGTGGAAGCTAATGAGCGGAGCTACGTTTGAACCTACGCACTATGAATCAGATATGCTCGCGAGTTGAGAAGCCCGACTGTGCGTGCTATCAATTTATACCACAAAGGGAGGCATGTACACTTAATGCCAAGAGTTTCTTAAGATGTGCATGTCAGAGAGGAGTTGAAATTAATTCAAGTCGCTACATCACAAGGGCATTGAATCAAGCCGAGCTCGTGATTAACGACTCTTCATAAGATAAGGCTCGTTGGGAAACGCACTGAAGAGACTCCATCATTCTGTAGGGATGAGCGTGTACGTCTGCAGACGAGTGTCTTTATGTCCATGTGTGTTTGTGAACCAACCAGCCAACCACCACAGTGTTAATCAGGCTCAACGCCTGCTTTGTACTCATGTCCCTTGGTAATACGTCTTAATGCGGGTATAGTCACTAGTTCGTCATGTTGCATTACATTAGCTGCTAGTTTTGTTTGAGGATTTGTTGCTGACACCAGAGCCAACACCTCACTGAGGTCCAATGTCAAACACTTAATGCTCTTATAAACGTCTCTGGTGAATTCTACATAAGTGTGCAACGCTGTGAGGATTCCTCTTTAAGCTTGTTGAATACCTCTCAGACTGATGCACAGCCATATCTATGTGCACAGCATTCAGAGTCACTGGTTTGAGTGACAGACTGTTCTCATTATAACCTCTTAATGCACAGCAGCACTGCTCCTCAGTCCTCACCTTTGCTCTTATAACCACCAGAAGACACTCGCAGGATAAAAATATCCTCCACTTACCAACTTAAACACACACTTTAGTGCAAAAACAGATGCCTCCCTCATTACTGGGAATATGAAGTACAGTAATGCCTCAGGACTGGCTAATTTGACTTTAGTTTTTAAATATTATGCTAACAAAACCAGCCTACACAGGCCACACTGAAAAAATAATGCAAAATATTGCCAGTGGAGTAAGGCTTTACATGTTGGAGTAGAAATAAATTAGGTAAACATTTCATGGAAATTTAATGGCAATCTTGATAAGAGAGTTTTAAAAGCTACAACTAACCAAGCTCATTAGTCCAAAAAAATTAAGCTTAGCATAAGTTCATGCTTACTCCTGCGATTCATTTATATTTTTCCTTTCCCACTTCCAACTCTGTTCGCTGACTGAGGGCGTTCACGCTTTTCACTTCAGCATCAAGCTTTGAAATCTGTCATTTTAGTCTACAATTGACACGACCCACCTCCACCTCCACCTTCAATTTTCTTTTTTTATTAATGCAAACGTCAGTCAACATGACAACATACAACAATAGGAAACAAGACGATATAACAAGAAACAGAAAACTACATACCATGAAATTGTAACTTTAGGTAAAATGACAGCTGTACGTTTGATGACACCACATACGTATCTCTTCAACTTTTCCTATTGTACACTCTATAGCAAATACATTATTAGAGCTGCAACTAATTATTGTTTTAACCCGCTAATTATTTCCTCAATTAAGGCGAGACACGTCAAACAAGTCTTCTTTCAAACTAGTGGAAAGAAAACATCCAAAATACACATTTAAGTGCATATTTTACTACAATTTGTCTATTTACATCTGTAGATCTCTCCAAAATTCACAAAAAGTTAGCATTAGATAATGCCTCATTTGTGTATTTAAGCATAACATTTCAGAAATCTTGTAATACAAAAAATACTTTTTATTAATGTCAGTAATCAACAGGGGAAGTTTCATGGTGATATCTTTTAGTTATTTCTTTTTTACCTTATTCACCTGTAGTGTCTTCAAAATGTATGGAATTTTACAATACATATGTTTAAAGGACGTTTTCTCAAAATTGTTTTTTTCTCAGACTCTGAGCCAGAAATCTCCACCTCAGTTGCACTGACTAACACCAAACTTTCCAGTTTCATTCTTATCTATATTCTGAAGGTTTCTACTGAGGGATTTGTTCATATATTATTTATAGCCTGATTTATAGAACATTTTATTCCTAAAAACAACATGGCGAAAATTGTAAACTGTAAAAACCGTTGACTCTAATATGTCAACAAAATGAAACAAGAATTTTGAACCTGGCTTAATCCAATGTTCAGATTTCTGTTCTGGAAATGTATACAAATTAGCATATATAATGCCTCATTTGCATATAAAAAAAATATCAGAAAACTTGTAATACAATAGATAATGGTCTTAATGAGTATTCAACTGGGGATGTTTCATTGTGCTATTTATTAGTTAAAGGTAGGGTTGGTAAAGCTTTTAGAAACTTTTTGTTATATTAGTTGAAATTCTCATTACATCTCGACAGCAATCAATAAATCAAAGGCTCTGACAAAAAAAGGTGCTGTCGCAGGACTGTAATAAGCCCGCCAATTATTTCATTCGGCCCGAATGAGAGTTTAGGCCTTCCTAAATGTCTGCCTGCCTGCGTGCACTCTGACCGTGCACTCATTGCGCGTCAACGGAGTCTTCCACAAACTGCTAGCTTGACAGCTTTGAGTGCTAACAATAGTCATTTTTGTTGTTTACATTCATAATGATAATTTTGGGGGAGTGGCTTTGGAGGGAGGGTTGAAGAGACCGACTGTCAGTGTTGCCGACTTGGCGACTTTCTCGCTAGATTTAGGGACTTTTGGAGCTAGTGGTGTTAGCAAACGAGTTGGCATCACTGGGCTGGGTTTTTCAGTTGGATCATTTTTCTAATATAGTGTTCTCTTGCTAGTTTCTCAAGATCACCAACCATGCCTTTAAAGTGTTTACTCTATTCACCTGTAGTATCTCTCCTTAATCGTTCTGAGTCGGCCTATAAAATGCCACAAAATAGTAAAAAATGGGCGTCATAGTCTTCAAATGTCTTTTTTTTTGCCAGACCAACAGTCCAAAACCCAAAAATATTCAGGTACAGAAAGATGAATGGAACCTAACACAACTGACCTTTATAGCACAGCTTGCTCTACAGATTTATAGTGCAAAGTTAAAGGCCTTTGTCATGAATTTTTCATGTTATTTTGTCTGACCTCTCGTGTGTGAGCTGTACATGTAGACAGAGCTGAGATCAGAGACCTTGAACACAGGCTATATATCAGAGGTAGAGGCTCCGTCCCGGTTCACAACCGCATCCGACCAGCAATTATGTCAAGTGGTTTTTACATCACAACTCTGATGTCATCTCGGTCTGAGCTGTCGTCCACAGTCGTGTACTTGGAGAGACACGCTGGGCATCATTAAACAGCGCTCAGCGTTCCCCTCTGTGGAGCGTTTGATGTGAGAGGGAAAGTGGAAAAAGCTCACGAAATATGGCGGCAACAGTTTTCTTTCCCCACAGTAATGTCTAACTTGCTAATATGTTGAGTTGATGTGCCTTTGAACTCACAGAGTTGTTTACCTGCACAGAAACCTGTTAATGAATGATAGTGGTAAATACCTGCAGCCTGAACTCAGATTGGCTCATCTACTATTAGAAACATGCTCTGAAATTGAATTTCGAGCATCAAAGTGGCTGATAATGATAATGGATTCACAACCGTCACCCCATATTAGAGCAAATTTGAAGTTCAGCTATTTAATCCCCATCTGTCTCATTTGAAGTTGTGTGAGTTGCGCGCTACCTGCCGTTGTACAAAGATACGCTGCGGCTCTGACCCACTTTCATCCGCCCTGAACGACAGGTACAGACACTCGCTCACAAACAGTCCTAATTGGCTGCGGCCTTGTCACCGGTGCCGCCTGCAGACCCCAGCTCTCGAAAGGCACTCCAGCGTGCAGCCTCTGGATTTTGAAATGTCATGTTTGAGCTCACACAGGTCTGCTCTAACAAGCTGTGTTTACCCCGGCTCTGTGAGAGGATCTGTATTTCCCCTCCTTATCTCAGCTGATGCAGAGAGATTTCTTCTCTGCCGTCTGTCAGTCGCATCTTCAAAGTTTCTCCTGAAGCTCATTTTGCAAGCTTTGTGGTTGCTGCTTAAAACAGCTATTAGCGATGCACCTTTGCTTTCCCGGGTCCGGTTTGTGCCTTATATTTCATATTCCTGTGGATAAATGTTGACACTGTGACATATCGTTGAGATATTTTGCAGCACGGCTACAACAGATTTGTTTTCTGCCGGCGGTTCAGACTGAGTTGTTTAAGAGGAAAAGGTTTCTCTCCAACAATAGTCTTGAAGAACACAATGCAAATGCAGGCTTTTGTCTTTCCCCGCTGCTGTCGCTGACGCTGTCACTATCGCTATACTTCTCCACCTACACGTATTACCTAGAGCTCAATGCGACGTGTTCAAGCACCCTTTCTTATCAAAGTGATTTTGGAAAACATTAAAGTTGCTAACTGATGAAGGAGTAGATGAGGCAGTTCGCAGCAAAGTGTGTGAACCATTGAAATAAATTAGAGCGCAGTGACTCCTAGAGTGCACCGAACAACAACAAAGCATTACATAAGAAGACCCGAGGGTGGATTCATTCCTTTAACTTATTATATGCGGCTGTTCGAGGATTTTCACTCCTTTCTGCGCTGCGTTTTCCCGCTCCTGCTCGGATATTTAATTAAGCTCCTATAAAAGACTTATCACAGATGCTCACACTAATTAACCTTTAACCCAGAGAGTCAATTTAAATCATTCAAACAGTCCGTCTCCTGACCCCGTGACCCTTTTTGTAAAAGCAGACAGTTACTTGCCGTTTTTTTGCCATTACACACACCATTACGCCCCGATATAGAGGAGAGCTTCTCCTTATCTGTAAATTAATTACCTGTGTGTGAGCGGGGGAATTTTAGCGAGAGCCACAATCCTCTCCGAGTGGTTTCATTAGGTGTTGAAGAGGAGGCCTCAGGCAGATTATCAAAGGGCCATCGGAGGCTTTTATGTTCAGCCGATGGTTCAGCGCCCCCCCTGAGATTTGTTTCTCTAAAGTCTTTGACTCAAAGGAAGAAAGAGAAACCTGGATCACTCTGCGCTGATCTCTTGTACTTCTCACTAGGTGGCACACTGATCAAAGTTATGTGAAATCAGAGGAGGGCACTTAAACGCCGGCCCTCTCTGGACTGTTAAAGACCGTATTTTAATTATACATCACAAACAGGTTTTTGGAGGGATCAGAATTGACCTTCTTCTTGTGATACATCTTGTTATTCTGTGGAGATAATCACATTTTGATGGTTAAAAGTGCAATTTCTGGAGTTGTTCTATAGATGAAAAATTAATATATAAGAAACATTGGCTATAATCAATTATTTAACACAGTTTGCATTATACATGTGTGATGTTTTGGATGCACTTCTTTGAGATTGAAACTGAATGACCTCACTTAGAGGAGGCAGTGGCAGATGTTTTGAAGGGTCTATGTATTTGTCACCGCTTCACTTGCATCTGTTCAGGCCACAGTCAGTTGAGACAGCAAGAAAGGTGCATTTTCATTTCATGCGGTTGCAGCATGAATCAAAGCTACCAGGTGGTGGCAATGTTGCTGTGGGCAAAATGAAATCCCTCCTGCAGTTTCTGCCTCCTCATTGGAGCTTCATGCTCTGATGCAGAGCTGGCTGCCAGAGTGAGATGCAGCGCTCTCCATCCCAGTGTGCCTTAAAGGGCTTTACATCAGCTCACACATGAAAGGGAAACGTGTATATTTGTATGTTAGATATGTGCGCAAAGATACCGTGAAAGATAATGTGTTGGCAGACTGTTGAGAGTGAAACCTTCAGGATTAATGTCCAGAGTTTGATCTGTTAGCCAGTAGCTGATATTTTCAGATATGCAAATCACAAATTGCATCATAACGCCTTGAGATTCATGTGAGGAATAGTGTGTGCTGATCATCATGGCCAAAAGTATGTGGACATCCGTGTCTGCATGTTTACATACATACCCCCGTCAGGATTAGTACCACTCAGTCTGTGAAAACTGTTGTATTATAATGTCTTCTGTAGCTCTGGAGAAGCTTTCTAAAGGTTGAGAAAATAACATCAACTATGCCATCTCAGTTTTGGCTTTAACAAAAAGCTACACTAGGGACTAAAAATCAGGATATCTCTCTGCCTCTGCTGCTTTGATTATGAAAAAATTCTTTAATGCCTAGTTCACACTCAAAGTTGTCGGATCGCAGTATTGTCCACTCTACACAACTTGCTGTCTTGTTATTGGTAGTCTTTAAGTCGTCGTGGTTTTCACACTACATGACTGACCGGCGACAGTCAAACACTACAAGATCTCTCACCAGGAGGAATCCTCGATGACGTCTTTGTCACAAAAACTCGTGAGAAATACGTTAAATGACGTGATACCATACGCGAGACACATTGCTGATGTTGTTATTACCTCCTTCAAGGCTAAGGGGATTGTTGGGTTTGTTTGTTTGTTTGTTTGTTTGTTTGTTTGTCTATTAGCAGGATTACTCGTTACACGGAAACACACCATGTTAATAATAAGCCGACCACCTCCGGGTGGTAAAGTCAGGCACCTTGGCGGAGGTCTGCGCTCTCCGAGTGCCATTCTAGTTGGCACATGTGTTTACAAAATAGTCTGTTTCAACCGGTTTCCACACTATTTTTTACTATTTATCCCTCAAGGTGCAACAACAACTTTGCTCCGTGTTGCAAATGCAACACATCCAGTACGTTCCTATTATTACAGACCACCCCTCCTCCCCCAGGTTTCCTCTCAACCCGTGTCTTGGCCTCTCATTTGCTGTACTTCTCCGACAGACTCCCAGACAGGTCCAGATATTTAGCATGCGAGATATCTGGAATGTGTCTGCGAGGCCTCGGCGACGCTCTTGGCTCGTGTCTTTGAACAGTTCACACATGACGCTCGAATGCTGATGTGCGAGTGGCGAGCCAACGCCGATTTGCCTCTGATCTGGGACTTTTTTGTCGTGGAGCTCCAACAACTGTCTGACAAGTCCCACAACTTTATGGAAGTGGGATACAATGACATTTTAGACAATAGTATGAATCCAACTTTGTGGGAACACTTTGGGTTGACCATTTGCTGTTTCATAACAACACTCCTGTGAGGGCCATAAAGAAATGGTTTTCAAAAATTTGGTGAGGAACAACTTGACTGTCCTGCACACTTCGACCCCCATCCAACACCTTTGGGATGAATTAGCTAGACGTTTTCGCCCAACATCGGTGTCTGACCTCATGGCTGCTCTTGTTATAATGGGATTATAATCTCTACAGTGAGGGTACAAAATCTTGTTGGAAGTCTTGTTTTAGCAGCAGATTAATGAAGTTTTGAGACAAGATATTCAACAATCACAAACGGGTGTGATTTGACGTGTCCAAATACTTTTGGCCATATAGTGCACCTTAACATTTTTAGAGAGATTTGTCATCTGTTTTTGTTAGTTGCTAACAAGCTAGTGCCAGCAATCTTAAGAAGCTGCAGATTACACAGTGTCCAGTGGTGGTTTAAAAACATTTTGGACTCGTTCCCTTGAGTTGTTTTAATTCACATGTAGGACTCTGTCTTGGAGTTAATTAGTATGCTCTTGCATTGTAAGCTCGAAATAAATTACTGTGTGTTTATATGTTAACAGACTTGAGACAGGAAGGTTAATTGAATCCTTGATTTGGGCTACAGAAACAGTTTTGGGATGTATGAAAAAGGAGGGTTTTTAGTGCTCTCGTTCTGTTTTGAATTTTGATTTGATTTGGTGTTTCCTGGAGACACTGCGGTGCAGAGGATCTGCAGGAGACGTTTCCTGCCCCGTAGGCCTCATTGTGAAGATGTGTTCCTCTCGGCTGCCCTCAAGGTCTTTACTTTCTTACCTTTTAACAGCTTTCACTTAAGTAAACTGCATAGAAGATAAGAAAATAAACAACCGGTTTGACCTGAATCAAACACGTTCAGTATATGCAAAACATTTTAATAGGATTGGGGGAACCATGATAAGATATTATGTTTTTTAATATTTAAAGAACACTGATTGTGTTTTATGAATTGTTGACATCTTTTCTTATCTTAAAAAAAAACTAAATGTTTCAAGTATTTTTACTTTGCAGTTGCAGATAAGACGATGTGCTCCTTAATACTACACTGTGTGTCCCCCCATACAACATGTGGATGTGGGTGCCATATGAACAGAAACATGGCTTATATGTCTCTACATGACTGAAACATGGATAGAGGTCACTTCTATACAGATAATGAGTCATGTATCCGGTCAACTCATGCAGAGAAACGCTGTACAATCTCAAGTATTCCAGAATAATTGTGTCAACTAAACAATCCACTGAATTCCCATGTATGTTTTTTTAGCCATGCTAATGACTGTCTAAACTTTTCCTCTAGCATCACCATGAGGTTTACACTTGTGGTTTAGAGCAGGGGTTCTCGACCTTTTGTAACTTAAAGCCCACTTCAGATTGTTAAAAAAATTCTGAGGACCACTTTCTCAAATAGATGAGAAAAAGACATAACATGACAAAAGAGGAGAAAAAATAAATTGGGCTGTAAGTATGTGTTATGCCACTGTCAGCTGTAATGACCAAAATAATTATTCTGCTTTCCCTCACCCATCACTGCCTGCCATTATGAATCCAAATTTAAGGTATCGGGTCATATTTCCTCGACACCAGTTTGGAGCTTTTACTGATGCAGGATTGTCAACCACATCATTTTGAGAATAGCTGGTTCAGAGTGAAATAATGAACTATTGGACAGATTAACATTCAATTTGGTGCAGACATTCATGTCCTCCTTAGGATGAATTGTTGTCACTTTGGTGATCCATTAACTTTTCATCTAGCACCATCATCAGGTCAAAATGTAGTTTGTCCAGTATTTTAGTTTGTGACTAAATAAAGAGCTACAGGAATGAGTCCTAAAACCCAGAAATGAGTTAGCATTTTAGCACTTCAGGTTCCCTCGTCTGGAAGTTAATGGGTTTTTAGTTAGATGGATGAAATAAGGTCTGTGTTTTTAACACAAGCTGGAGAGATTTTAACGTTTTGTTCTACGATATAAAATATATGAATAAATACCCTAGTCGTGAATTTTGAAGCCTTTATTATGTGTCTTATAAAAGGCGGTTGCTAAGAAGTGGCTAAATGAGACTACTAAACGTCATCATGCCGACTTGTCCTCCTTTACAATCTTGTTGTGTATACTCCATGGTGTAGTTCCTCTATAGCCTAATGTTAGCTTTTTACTTCTGCTGATTGCATTCACACCTCAAAAATCATAAAAGTAAATTGCATTTATATAGCGCTTTTTTAATCTTCCGACCACTCAAAGCGCTTAACACTGCATGTCAGCATTCACACACACATTCATACACTGATGGCATGATCCTGCCCATCAGGATCGAATCGAAATTCTCATTCACACACCGATGGCACAGCAATTTGGGATTAAGTATCTTGCTCAAGGACACTTCGACATGTGACAGGTGGAGCCGCCGACCTTCGAACCGCTCACCTTCCGATTGGTGGACGACCTGCTCCGCCTCTGAGCCACAGCCACCCCTGAAAAGTGGTGTGCATTTGTGAGGATTATCTTGCTGAACAAAATGTGTCAGCATCAGAAACATGTGTTTGCCACAGAGCTTATTCTCTGCAATAATTCAAAATCCAATGTAAAAATCCCATTAGCTGTTTGTCGAGGGAACCCGTGGCGATGCTAACTTCTGGGTTGGCCAACAAAAAAAAAGTCATCCCTGCACCGCTCTATACCTGCAAAACTAATGACATCGGCCTCGGCTGTACTTTGCATTTAGTGCTAATTAGCTAATGTTAGCATGCTAAAATGTTAAAATAAGATGGTCAACATAGTAAACACTACAACTATCTGCGTCACAAAGCTGCTAGCATGGCTGTAGACTCTTAGTCCGGCTAGAAGATTAGATTCCAGTTTAACTTTTAACTTTCTAATTATTGTATCAGAGACAACTGTAAAGTGTACTAGAGTGTGACCACTTTACTTAGCTATTTAATCAACCAATTTGATGATACTCTTGGTACTAACACAAATGCTATCAAAAGCCTTTTGTACATAAATCTGTATTCTGCTTGCTTACATGCCGTAAAAGAGAATACAAAATATGCACAATGGGCGTGTGTGATATTCCTCTCTGGAACCGGTTGAATTGAATTAAGTGTCTGGATGCAGATCTGATGCGATCGGATACAGTTTAGTATCTAAACACGCCAAAACATGCCTGTTGCGTCGTGTGGGAGCTGTGGGAATGCGAATGAAACGGGGACTCGAGGGATCCTCTCACTCGCTGTGGACAGAGAAGAGACGCCTGGCAGTCTGCCTCAGCTCCTGCCTGCCTGATTGTTTTGGGCAGATTCTGTGATTTCTCAGAGCTTCAGTTCTGGTGGAAACACAATGACACAAAGAAACCCAGAACCCATGTTTGGTTTTCCACAGAGGTCAATCTCTCTAAATCCACTGTCACAATTATGCACTGCATGTTCACATATTCCCAGCTTTGCCTATGAAGGCAGACAAAGCTCCGCACACACAAAAGCTTCCATCTGCTCAGCATCAGAAATTAGTGGACACTAGCCAGAGGGAAAGGATCAAATGCATTTTGAGGAAGTGTGGAAGCGTGACATTGGAGTAAAATGTGCTGTGTGTGTGTGCGTGTGCCAGACATAAAGATAAAAACGGATTTGCGGAACATGCTGTAACATGCTTGCAATGCACAGTAGAGTAGTATTCCTTTGGGGGACAGTGTCCAATTTCTCAGGGGAATTGCAGCGTGCAGAACATCAGCGGGTGAATTGGACTCTGCTGCAGATAGTGATGCAGAACAATGAGGCAAACAGCAAAATTACAGGCTTGTGTTGATGCTGTCAGATACAGAGAGGGATTCAATTCTTTCCATGCAAGGCAAACTCTGCTAAGCTATAATTGATCTGTCGAAATCCCCGCGTATGAACAAACTTGCGGTTAGCTTTACAGTGGCATGTTTTCAAAAGCCTCAAAAATGAACATTTGCTGTAGTGTTATACCCCTGGTTTAGGTTCAATAGAAGCTTTTGTCCCTCAACAAGATTGTGTTGTGTATTTATCTGGCATCAGTGTAATTGAAATGTAGCCTCGCTCTCTCTCTGTGTCTTGGGATTGCCTCAGATGTTCACAGACTCCCCCGTCCTTACATCCGACTCTTTTGGGCTCGAAGTGTGAAGTTCTTGGAGCTTCCTCAAATTGCTTTGGCAGAGGCTGGTCGGCTACTGTGACTCTGTGGCTGCAACAGCCGGTCCCCAAAGCGAGCAGAAGCAAAAGAGTCATTTTAATATTTTTCTCATCACACTTCCTGGTGGGACAGTTGACTGAGCTCATTTGAATATATTTTACTGTATATCCACCACATCTGCATCAAAAAAAATAAACCGTCCCTCGTTCATATTTTGTGCGATTTCTCAAATTAACGACGATCATATACAGAAGCTGGAATGGATATTTTTCCCAGAGGAGAAATTGTATTTTATGAGTGATTTGTTTTTTTGTCTTTTATATGCACATTATATTCTCCTTTCACAAGGACTGTACAGCCTGACAAAACCCCAACATGCCTCATTAGAGTTCATTGTTGATGTTGTTTTGCTCCTGTGGGTGAAGATTGTAATGAGCTGTCCACATCTCACGTCACCAGCAACGCTGGGCCACCTGCGTGTGGGAGGGTGCTTCACATAAAAACACAATATCCCTCTGATTTAAATGATTGTACATTTTACATCAAAAGTACAGCTGTGAAGAAATATGAACCTGGTGGGGGAGAGCTTGCATATGCACATCTTTAAAGAATGCTCCAGGATAAAGGATTTAATCATGAAATGTAATGGGAAATAAATGAAGGTCCCAGTGATGGAGACATTTCATACAATTATACATTAATCTCTGTCTATTCATCTGTGAATGCACTGAGCATTTTGAAAAAAATATATAGTAACTTTATTCATATATCATATAGAGACGAGCTGAGAAAAGTTCACAGGATCTCATTTATGTCTGTAGACCATTAAAAAAGTTTTTTCAAAGACATTTTTTTTCTAAACATTTAAAGGTACAGTGTGTAGGATTTGGTGACATCTAGTGGTGTGGTTGCAGATTGCAACTAACTGAGTACTCCTCCGCCCTCTCCTCCCTTTCCGGGACTGCGGTAACCTGAGCCTCGCTCAGAGGTCATCCTCACCATTATAACACTACTTAAGGAGCAATGGAAGTCAGACGGCGGCTGGTCGTACCACAGTTTTACACTCTGCAGCTCACATTACCGCAGTTTCACAAGCGTATCAGAGAACTACGGTGGCCTTCAGGTAATGTAAAAAGGTGAACGGCTCTCTCTAGAGCCAGTGTTTGGTTTGTCCGTTCTGGGCTACTGTAGAAACAGGACGGAGCAACATGGTGGACTCCATGAAGAGGATCCGCTCCCTATGTAGATATGAAGGGCTCATTCTAAGCTAACAAAAACATAACAATTCTTAGTTTCAGGTGATTATACACTAATGAAAACATAGTTATGAATATTATATTCCATTTCTGCTAATAGATGCTACACACTGTTCCTATAATTATTAATATTTTCAGTGACTTACAGGCATCCATAGACTATAGGTGAAAAAGTCACAAAAAATGAGTTAGGATAAAATCAATTTAAATGTAAATATACTATATTATAGTTTTATTTCTCACACGTGTCTACTGTATTTGTGTGTAGAAATAGAAAAACAGTATTTGTTTGTCTGTTCTATAATAATATTTTTAGCAACTTATACTTAAGATTTGTAAACTTTTGTAGGCGCGGGTGTCATTTTTCTTGTATTTGGGTTGCTGGCAGCTTTATACTTTGTTATATTGATAAAATGAGTCAGACAAGTTTGTGCTGGAGAAAGGACACCATGCATGTGGGGTAAGGAGAGTTTTTTAGTGCATGTTCATGCATGTGAGCGTGCCCCCACTAGCTCTGCACTGCTCTTATACAGTGGTTACAGTTGATAATGCAGTTGTGGAAGCGTAGCGCCCACCCTCCGGTTCCCCCTCAGATTAATTCTGTTAGCTCTGTCTGCACTGTTAGTTGCGAGCCGTCGCCATGTTGAGAGCCATGCAGAGGCAATAGAAAGGCTCCAATCTCACATTGAGCACCTTTAATGGAAAGAGCTCTTTCTCAATAATCTATGATTTTCTCTCATCAAGATTCCTCCCCTGCCATCTTCTCTGTATTATTAAAATGTTCCAGGTCACAAACGGTCAGCCTCACCCGGCCATTTTGAATATTTACGCTCATAGTTGTATCTGATCAGCGATGTGAAAACACAGTTTGACGTTTCCTCACTTACATATTCTCAGCAGAGGATCATCACCATGCTGCTGCCTCGTCTGCTTTGACCCGACCATAAGAATATTAAACATCCAGGTGCGGATGTACCTTCACAGCTGAAGTGCTGTCAAACGCTGATCAGCCATGTCAGCAGCCTGGAGTTTCTGTATTTGTTGTAATTTCATGAGTGAGAAGCAATCAATTACAAATGGCTCAACAAACTGAGCGTCACGTGGCGTTTCTGTCCCGTGTCTCTGGTGTTTTATGGCTTTGGCTGGGAACTGTGGCGTTTTGATTGTGATACGGTATGTTGACATATTCAGGATAGTAAAAGTAACGGTGCTTTTATTGAAAGCCACCTGCCTCCTCCATCATGTATCGCAGTGTGTGACAGAATGCATTCAATAAAAATTGAAAGTGGAGCAGAGAGGAGAAGAAGGTGTGTCTGTTCTCGGAGTTTGACAGCATGTCATTTTCAGCAGCAGAGTACCATTACCTGACGCGTTTGGCTGTCTTTGGGGCAGAGGTACACCTTGTAAATGTTGAATGTGAAATTAGAATCCAATCGTCGACCTCTGTCGTAAACATTTTATTTCTTACCCTGCGCTGATTTGATGTACGCCGTGCTGCCTGCAGGGCCACTGTGTGCTCGTAAACATGCCTCTTTTTGTATGCTCCTCCAGTGCAAGAGAAGTGCAGGAAGGTGTGGCCATAAATCTTTGATCATTCTGCTGAAAAGCTGACCTTGACTGTCGTCAGTGAGTCACACGTTGCCTCAGTCGCTCTGTCACTCTCGCCTTAAATTGACCTCTTAGCCTCTTAGGCGTGTATGTGTGAGAGAAAGTGATGTGTGTGTCCTGACCTTCAAACATACGACCCCGAGGGTGACTAATGTTGACACAGTTGGTACGATGAATCAACAATTATTCAATTATTCATTTATCATACAAACATGCCAAACGTTTAGTTTCTCAAATGGGAAGATTTGCTGCTTGTCTCGGTTTTATAGCCTCATAAATTGAATTTTTGGTTTTTGACCGTTGGTCAGAGAACAGAAAAAATTTGAAGACGTTATCTGTCTAAACAATTAAAACCCCTCAACATACAGTTCCACCTTTTGTTTACCATTTAGTAGTTTTAAAGTTGAAAAAATATTTTTAATCTACACTGTCTGACTGGCACTATGTCAGATATATTCTGTATCTGCTTGTTCCAAATCTTCAGTGAAGCTATACGATGTTTACGCTGAGTGAAATAATCAAACCCATGTCTGCACCGTTCCATCAAATGGAAATATTCTAGATGTTTTGTGCGTCATTTTGTACACATCTCTCTGACATTCAACCTGCCAAATTTGGTATCTTTGGAAACTTGGCACACTAATAAGTGTGTCACAGTTTGCCATAATCATTGATGCATTACCACCAGTTAAATGTGAACGTTTTAAAGCAGCAGTGGGTAGAAATGGAGATAATATGATTTAATAAAGTTGTTTTTATAAAGCTGTCACTATATCTTGACAGTAGTGCATGAAACAGGTAACCTGAAAAAAAAATCATGTTCCTCTGTGTCCTCCGGCGCTCCTAATGCCATCTGCAAGATTTCACAGACTGGAGGAAAACAACCAATCAGAGCCGAGCTGGAGCCTTGCCGTCTCTGAGCAGCTGTCAATCACTCGCAACCTCCGATCAAACGGTCAAACTAGGCAGCGCTGATCAAATATGAATCAATATTCTGTTACTGTAATGCCTATTTCTCACCTCAAATGTTTTCAGAAACATCTTATAGTGTACTGTTTAGCTGTAAAATGAGAAAGTTTGTGACCAGGCAGCCATTTTTTAAAATTGTTCAAAGCCTGAAAACAGAGCCATGAAGAGGAGCAGAAGTCTAGTTTTCTCTCAGAACACTTGAATTACAATATGCTGAAAGGTTATTATGGGATTTTTGCTCAGTGATGCCAAAACTATTCTGCATACTGCCACTTTAATTAATATCTTTGTCCTTGTTTATCATTTATTGAACTCTTATTTTTAGGGGTGTAACGATACATCAACCTGAATCAGTATGTCAATTCAATGATCAATGATCCAGTATCATCAATGCAAAGTGAAAATATTTATACATAGTATCATCTTTAAGATACACCTTTATTTTTAAATTCCGACACCAAAGAATCAATATAATATTGTATCGTGATGAAACCTGTGATTTACACCTCTTCTTATTTTGGTGGCTGGTTGTGTTTCATGGCTTCATGTGTTGAGTAATTAGTGTTGCAGGCCGCTGCTCGTTTTTAATTAGAAAAATAATCCAACGAATAATTGATCATGCATATAACTGTAAGCTGCAGCATGAGCTGTGATGCTCATGTTATATATAGTTACTATGTATGTTTCCATGTCAGCTTAGCTGCACTGACTAAATGCTCTTCTATCACCCTGCTGGCTTCTTTTGAGACTTAAGTACATTTTTTCAGTATTGATCAGACATTTCTATATCACCACCCACAGGCTCTGACCATGAGAGACATCTGAGCAAACTCTGGACTAGCTTTAAGAAACAAAGACACTTCTGAGCTCCACATTGTGTTGACATAGTCTCTGACTGAACAAACCCAATGGAATAGACATTATTACTGGGACTCTCTCCATAAAAAATGGATTATATAATTAGTTGAGTGTGAGTTTCTGTGTCTTGGTAATGGATTTAGCCTAATGATGTCCAAAAGAGGGATTATTCTGAGGAGGAGAACAATGGAGGCTGCTCGACTGTGGTTGTGGATGAAGGAAGTATCTCAGATCACACAAATCTGATCCAGATTATCCCACTATAGGAAACAAATTTGGAGCTCCTCGGCCTTCATGGCAGTAGAGGAAAGATCGACTGTCATGAATGCTTGTGTTTCTGTGTTTTCATGTAGTTTTACAACTCTCTCTCTCTTGCCTCTCTTGCAGCGGTCCAGTCCCTCAACAGTCTGAACGACCAGATTGCTCAGTTCATGGTGACCAGACCGTGTAGCCTGGCTCACGAGGACGAGGCCTTCATGCCAGGAGAGAGGGACACCTTGAGGAAGTCCATGACTCTGATGAGACGCCTGCTCATGGATGCCCAGGTACAGTTTCTTCCCTCTCAAGGTCAAAGGTCACTCAGTGCATGCTTGTCCCTCTGATTAAATGAGAAAGTTTGTGACCCGGCAGCTATGTTGAGATAAGTTCAGGAAATACCAAGCACCGCCCACCGGCCAGGTCGCAGACTTTCTTATTTTACAGCTAAACCGTGCACTACAAGATGTTTCTGAAAACATTTGAGGCGAGAAATAGGCATTACAATAACAGAATATTGATTAATATTTGATCAGCGCTGCCCAGTTTGACCGTTTGATCAGAGTTCGCGAGTGATTGACTGATAGCTCTCATAGACGGCAGCTGGACGGCAGACTCATATTTGATCCATTTCTACCCACTGCAGCTTTAAGAAGTTGATATGTGTCATTATTTAAAGGGACTGTTTGTAACTTCTTACACGTATAAATCTACCCGGTCGGGATCCCATGCGCTTGCATATGCGCGCACACTCGCATGCACACACCGCACGCGTTCTCGCTGTCTCGCTCCACCTCCACACGTGCATGCGTGCACACTCCACACTGCAGGAGACTTAGTTTAGCTCTGAGAATATCTAGTAAATGTACAGTGGACGTTTGTGCAGAAATAACTGCTGCAGCTCCTCCAGACCAACAGAGGTTTCCCGTGTCTTGTGAAGTGACGGGGCTCCGCAGCGAGAAACGTTATCGTGCCGGTCGGAGACGATAGCGTTTCTCTTCCTGCTTCAGCCCCTGAGGCTGAAGCAGGAAAAGCCAACGCTAGGATCAGCATTGATTTATGGAGAGACCTCCGTCTGGTCAGCTAACATTACTGCCAAGCAGCTGAAATATAGAGTTTTATTGTGGTTTTAGCTGACGTGTGTCGCCTCACTGTGTTGAGTAATGCTCATTCATGTCTATTTAGAGCGAGCAAGCGCGAGCCCGACGCTGACTTTCGTTGACTTAACGGCCACAGGTGTCGCTGTTAACAAGCATTTCTGAAAGTTACAAACAGTCCCTTTAAACCAGTCCCAACAGTTCACTGATTGGTCCATTGAGCATATTGCTGCCACCATGACAAAAGAAAAGAGAAATAAATAATAAAAGATTAAAATATATTTCTTAAAAGTTTAGTTTCTCGTTCAGTTGTATAACAAGATATTTGTCTTGTTGTAACAAATTTTTTTCCATCATTTCTATACGGCAAATTATTCTGATTTAACAAGAAATATTTCTTGTTAAATTTAACAAGAAATATTAAATCAGCCAAATAAATGTTTTAGTAGTTCTTTTCCAGAATATCATTGCTGGCAGTGTGTAGAAGGCTTTGAAACACGATTAAAGCTGTCATGTTGGGAAATAATATTTACAGAAAACACACTTGAACACTTGCCTTAATGAATAATGCATGGAAAATCCAAATAATTCAATATATAAACTTTACTTTTGTAGTCTGGTCAAAACTTTC
>CAKAOH010019444.1:46331-56456 GCA_916701665.1 Sebastiscus tertius
GGGGGGCATCAGTATTCATAAAACGACTTGCAGCTTTTCATGCTTGACCCATGTTTGTTCATACTTTTGTATGCACATTCATATCTTTCATTTCAAACTTTCCTACTAAGTCAGAAAAAAAACAGAGATGCACAGACGCATCTCTTCTTCCCACGGCACGTCAGTGTGACTTCTGTTCAAGGTTGAATCCACAGTGTGTTCATCCCTGAACTGAAATGAAACATTTGCCCAAAGCACAGCGCAACCACTGTGAAAGCTTTGGCAACCTTTTTTTTTTCCTGTTAATCCTCAGGATCCATGGAAGGCGAATGCTTGTTTCTGTCCAATAATCTTGGCTGTAGTTTCTTTAGAGTTCCTTCCAGAGGTTTATAAAGCAAAAACAAATTGTGTATTAGCATGTTCTGCTTTAAAAAAAAAAGATTTTATTACTTTGGTAAATATATACTATATATTTACCAAAGTAATAAAATCTTCTCCTCTCTCTTCTCTGCCTCAGATGAGATGGTAATTCATCCGTATAGTGTTGCTTCTATTTGTCCTTTTATTTATATTCCTTCTACTTTTTGATGAATGTCAGGTGCATCTTGACATAGTGATATATATGGGTCATCTATTAGCAGCATCGCAGACGTGCATGATGGATACGGACTCCCCCCGCCATTCTCCTGGAGATATTTTCACCGACGCGCTGTCATTGATTAAAGGGAAGGTAATTCAGCAAAAGGCCATTGCTTTCGCCTCAGCTCAGTTGTATGCAAGCTGGAGTGAAAGATTGTTAGCCCACAGTCAGTTTTTTCTGTTAGTCAGGAACATAGCATCGGGAGGTGATGGATGAGTGGGAACCTCCGCCGCGGATGGAGTGGCGATTATCTCCCCAAGAAGTTGTACTTCGGGAAAAAAAAAAAAAAGTTTGCTGGTAGTTCAATGTTAAGTGAAGCGCTCAGACGCGTCAGCATGACAGATTTCTCTGCCTGTTGGCCTTGTTTGTGTCAGACGGTATATCCACAACCTTTACATGTTTGCAAGTTTTTTTCTTGGAAGGAGTGCAGAATGGAGGCCTCTGTCAGCTGGGGGCTTGTTGCTCTGAACTGTCAGAGGGTGAAACAGATCAGCGGGGGTGCTGACATATGACTGACAGTCAGACTGATACGTTTGTTTACTCTGGGGGTACAGCCGAAATCCAATAGAGAGATTCAGTGTCCCAAACTGTGTCTCTGGGTATTGATTGTTCCATTTTGGATCCAGTCTTGAGTTGAAGTCTGTTTCCCTCTCCTAACAGTGTTTTCCGTATCGTATCATAACTCCGGGGTTGGGATGAAGGCTTAGGTTATGTTATGTTATGGTTAGGTGTTGCAGAGATAACTGGTTGGGGTTAGGGAAGGTCATAGATGTAGATGATTCGCTTAATTCCTTAACGGCTAAATGTAAACATTTGGCTGTTGAAAAGTCTTGAAATGGGTAAATCAAAACAATGATGAATGAACATGATCGCTCCCTAACCTCCACAACATGGTCATTATTATAACCATGACAATGTTTCCCTTACCTTAACAAAGTTCAAGTTTTTAGTTTTTTGTGCTTAAACAAGGAAAAGTTAACACAGTGGTTTGTCCGTTCTGGGCTACTGTAGAAACGTGGCGGCTGGCTCTGTGAGGAGGACCCGCTCCCTATGTAGATATAAACGGCTCATTCTAAGGTAACGGAAACACAACGGTTCTTATTTTAAGGTTATTATACACTAAAGAAAACATACTTATTAATATGATATTCCATTTCTGCCAATAGATCTCCCTAAATGTTACACACTGTTCCTTTAACCTTTAAGTGTTGTCACATAATAAAACAGGTTTTCAACAGTTTGTACTGGTTTTTGAAGGCACAGAGAAATGATGTCATCGTGCCGATGGGGGAATCAGATCAGAAACCGCTTCCGTGTCGTTCTAGAGGGCGTGGACAAACAACGTATTTTGTTGTTTAGTTTGGAGGACTTGTTGGTTGTACTTCACTCACACTGAAACTGAAACTGAAACTTCCTTCAGCCCTTCCATCTTAGCTCAACTTCTTTCAGTAATTGTATTTCAACTGCCACTTCAACTTTAACATCTTTCAGTATTTCAACATTGTGTGAATTGTACATTTTCAGCACCACATAAATGTGTTTCAGAATAAGTGTCCTTTTCTAGTTAATATAGACACGGGTCAAATAAACAAAACAAAAGCTGATTAGAAAGCTTTCAGTTTTAGTTATTTAAAACTTAAGTTTCTTATAAACATTTGAAAGCTAAACCTAATTTGACCTGGTAAAGTTTGAAAGGACTCGTATTCAATAACCGTATTTGATACTGGATTCAGATTCAATGCTACAACACTACTAGTCTCTGTACTTAATTCACCTCGTCTGAACAGCAGGATTGATCTTTCAGGCTCCCAGTCATCACTCAGCCTGCAACAGACGGACTAAATAATTGTGGCCAGATTATGCATCAGATCTCTTTGTTCTCCGAGTCTCAGAGGTCAAAGTCTAGTGTGATCTCATCCCACATGGAGGAGCTCGGCTCATCCAGAGGGTTTTGCATTCATGGAGAGTAGTGTTTCTGCTGTCAGATGGAATATGAAATTAGTCCAGCCGTCCTTCTCTTCTACTCTTTTTTAACGTCTGGTCTCCCGTTTCAAAGTGCCTGCTATTCCCTGTGCAGTTCAGGCTCTGATGTCCAGCATTTAGTGCCGTCAGTGACTGCTGGTGTGAGAAAACTCTCCTATATTACTGCGTGTGAATCTTTTGAAAACATTTTCTGACACCAAACGCTTTAGTTTGTGGAAATCAGGGTGAAAACATCATCTGATGAATTCAGCATTGAAATTTCAAGTCCGCGACCACTAAAAGGCAGAAAATTAATTTAGAGGGGATTTGAATAGTTTCTCTTTGAATGCTGTCCCAGAATTGATTGCCTCATTTGTCATTTGCACAGATGAATTATTTATGTCCCCGTTGCCGTGCTGGGGTGACTAATCAAATGCATTTCAGAGGGTGTGGAAGCTGTGAATTGATGTAGTGGAACGTTGCACTGCATTAGCTACTTTGGCTGAGGAGTCAGCGGGGCTACAATGGCGGCCTGATGATGGCGTGACAGAGGACACATTGCTCACCGTAATACTTTAAAAATGCTTTTTGCTCTGATCTGATCCACTCTCCCAGGGTGAGAAGAAGACTTTAAATAGATACTCAGCTGTGCAGGTCAGAAACCACAAACAGAACAGAAAGTCGGTCTGCGCAAATCTGGTCAAACATTTTTTGAGTTTTAGTAAAACATCTCAACAAGTATTGGATAGATTGACATGAGGTTTGGTGCAGATATCCACTCCACCCAGAGGATAAACAATTAATAACTTTGGTGATTCCTTGACTTTTTATCTAGTGCCCCCAGCAGGTCATCTGCTAGATGGATGGCTGCAACATTTGGTACAGAAATGAATGTACTGCAACTCTGGTGATCCCTCACGGATGTATTGTAAGAAATGGATACTAGACTCAAAAAAATAGCACCCATTCACTTGAATGAAAATTGTTCACAGAGTGCATAAACCAAGCCCCCAGGAAAAGCAAATTTTACTTAGTGGCCAATTTGTCCGTCATGCGATGCCATAGAGTGCTCCAGGGATAATGTATTTTTGTCGGCCAACCAGGAAGTTAGCATCACCCAGGGTTCCCTTGACAAAAAGCCAATGGGATTTTTCCATTGGGTTTTGGATTATTGCAAAAAATAAGCTCTGTTTGAAACACACGTTCATGATACTTACCAACGTTTTGTTCCATTGAATAATCTCCACAAACGAACTCCCCTTTTATGAGTTTTGAAGTGTGAATGCAATCGTCAGAAGTAAAAAGTAAAAAGCAATGTTAGGCTATAAACTACACCACGGTCGCATGAGCGCAAGTATAAACAACGAGGCTGTAAAGACGGACGAATCGGCGTTTTTTTTCAAAATTTACAACTGTGATATTTACTGAAATATTTTATATGGTAGAACAAAACGTTATAATCTCTTCTTCTCTTCTTCTTTACGTCTAACTAAAAACCCATTCAAGAAAACAATTGACTTCCAGACGAGGTAACCAGAAGTGCTAAAATGCTAACTCATTTCTGGTTTTAAGACTCATTCCTGTAGTACTCTATAATACTATATATTATATGTAAATACTTTTTCCCATAGACTTAAATTGGGGAAAGAGTCGTCAGACGTTACAGATGTAAATCAGCGGATAATAGTTTTTGCGGTAAATCAATGTCCAAGTACGAACACTTGAATAGCCCTTACTTTAATTGTTAGGTCCTAAAAGTTGTAAAATGCACTAATAGCTGAATCCAGAGTTATTTTCCTCCTTCTGTTCATGTGAATGGGACCCAGACCGAGGCTGGGATGCAGAGTTAAAGGAAACGCTACTGCGCCCAAAGGATGCGAAAGATCACCAGATGATCCGGGTACTTTTAGACGCGAAGGTCAAACTTTTTTTTGTTTCATAGGAACTCACATAGGAATGAACGAGGCCTCACCTCCAACACTGTATCCAGTTCTCTTTATACATCGATGGCATAAACCAACATTTTTTTCCCACCTCCCGAGTTGCTTCATGCATTGTGCGGCCCACTGCACATGCTTATTAGTGTTTTTCTCCCTGGCCCTGCTCGCTCAGCTTATTCTCACTCTTCTAGGCTCTGGGAAAGTTTTACAAATACAAAACCTTCATGGTTTAAAAATTCATCATTTAAACTAATAATTGACGTCTTGTTATCATCGTTTACTGGAAGCATCCGTTTCCACAGTTTAAGTCAAGTGAAAGCCAACCTTGTTTATTTATATTAACATGTATAATTTATACAGCACACTTCATAGTCAGCATTGCGACGTGCATTTCAACTGACAGTTTATCTCCTTCTTCTCCTTTGCAGCTTCACAGTCTCAAAGAGGCGTACTAATCTTTACACAGAGTCATAGAGGGTTCAAAATAAAGCTCCGCAACGTACGAGGAGAAATGAAACAGAAAAGTTACATTTAAGCCAGAAATCATAGCTGATTGTGGCAGAGCAGCAAGCTGCCAGTTTAGTCATTTCAATTACAAAGTTGGCAGATCTACTTTAATTCATTATTGACCACAGAAGAATTAAAGGAGCAGTATGAGCCTGAGCCCAATATAAAATAGATTTGGAGGCTAGATGAGTGAGATTTGGGTTGTCCTGCTGTTGTAAGTGAGAAAATGGATCAGTTCAGATCTGGTACATAATCAGCTAATAAACTATTATTTGACTGAGAAAGAACACATAGTCAGAGAAAAAGAAGACAAAGGTGGTCCAGGGATTGCAGCGAAAATATATCCCTGTAATCGATCCCCAATTTCTGTTATTTCTGTTATTTCTGTTCAGCCATTTTGTGTCTCAGTGCCTGCAGGTTATCATTTATGAGATCCTCTCTATGTGCAGATCTCTTTGTTCTGTAAGTATCTTACGGTGTTTGAAGAGAAAGAAACCACAGCTTTCATCTCAGGCCTCATTTGGAGATGTTTGAGATGATTTTAGCCTATTGTATGGAAATCAGTCCACCCATAATCCTTTGCATGTATTTCAATGTTCCATCCTTTTGTTTTACCGTGTGAGCCGGACTTCAAAGAGCTGGGGTTGCTTTTCTTTTTTCCTTAACAACTGCAGTTTCATCTGCTAGTCGTCTATCACCAGTTTCCACATTTCTGCCCACTCAGAAACACCAGGGGAACAAAAAAGATTAATGAGTACGCATTAAAATGACCGTGTTGGAGCTGACTGCAGAGACGGCTTTAAAACACGCCTGTCACAGCTGATGATTTGGCAAACCTGAGCGCAGGGATGAAATGACTGCAGATTTCCTGATATGGAGTGACAGATGAGATTGTTTTCCAAATGCCATGAGGCAGACGCGTTCATTCCTGTGCTGTTTCCCGGATGCCGCCACATTATTATACACCCACGGTAATCTCGAATCAAAACAAACGCAAACTTTGTAAATAAAGTCGGTGTTAAACTTTCACTGCGGATATATTTAAGATGACAATATGGCCTCCGTCAGATGAAGTGATGCATGCCAGATTGTGAGACTTCATCATCCTTCAGCCTCTCCAGAAACCATCTGTTGATGCGGTTCAGGATGTTTGAGTCTGGCGTGTTCGGGGGCACGCATGTTTCCATGGAAACCTCGAGCACTGTCACAAAGCTGATCCGCATCACTACACGCATCTCTCTGCTGATCAAAGGTGTTCACCTCAATTTCAGTGGGAGTTTTGGGTGATATAAAAAAGGCCTCTCTCTCCTGTCAATCTCCTCTTGAGTGACAGACTGTTTGTGCTCTTTGCAGCCCTTTTGTTGTGGGGTTGTTTGTGTCTGGCTGATGTGGGTAAGTGTCTAGGATTGGCTTGCTTACGCAGGATGTGAGGGTCGGCTCAGAGTTGGCTTCTGGGACTTTCTCTACCACACCACACAAAGCTTAAAGTTCCTGGAGAGATTTTCACAGCAGATATGTGAACCCACCTTCCACTTTATTCTGTTTTGAGTCATTCAGAGGAAAGGAAACGGATCTATTAGTCTGTTATTTAACATTCAGCCTTAGGTGAGCTTCCTTGTGCCGCTGCTGCTGCTGGAGTCGCCTCCACAGGCCCGAAACCTGAATAATTAATGAGAAAACATCCGCTGCTGTGGACACAGCAGACACGAGTAGGGACGTTAATGTGACGTGGAGCAACATTGGTGTGCCTTTTGTTTTCCTTATCGCAAACTTGCCAGCTCAGTTATTCGCCGTCGTCCAGCTCGTCTTGTTTACTCTAAAACCCTCTCGCTCAGCCACTCGTCAAAGGCTAAATTTCTGCAGAGACGGGAAGAGTGTGGAATCAAAGATGGGATACTTGTTATCAAAGCCACTGAGTTCACTGTTGACCTCAGACGAGATTTAAATGCTCCCTGCCTCCACAGCTTGTGGGGTGGTACAGGAAATATAAATGACTCTGCCTTCTATCTGATTCTCTGCCAGAAGCAATCGCTCCGAGGAGAAGGGCCAGGCGGTCATCTGGCGCAGAGCTGCTTAACACACCTTTTTAAAAAAAAATCGGCACACACTTCCAGGTTTTTTCATTTGACCGCTTGCACCTTCAGTTGGCTTCTGATCATTTCACTGTTTTGCTCTATTAGTTTACATGTTTCTTTGAAAACTTGCTCTTTCACTGCTGGGAAATGCTTTCATTCATAATATGATGCACCTTTGTGCAGGTAGCGTAGATTGTAGTTCTGATTCAGTGTTTAAGTCTTTATTCTATGAGGTGATCACATACTTTATCTTTAGAAAAACTGAAAACAGGAATTTGAAAAACATCTTCATTAATCAGGAAGAATGTAAAAATATCACCCCCTTTTGTATTCAAATTAAAGCTGGGGTTGGTAATGTTCTATTTGTTGAAATTCTCATTACATCCCGACAGCAATCAATAAATCAAATTCTCTGACAAAAAAAAAGAAGATCTATAATCTGTGGCTGTTGCAGGACTGTAATAAACCCGTCCAATCATTTCATTTGGCCTGAATGTAATATTTGGATGGGCTGCCTACCTGCCCGTGCACTCATAGCGCATCACCAGAGTCTTCCACAAGCTGCTAGCTTGACAGCTGTGAGTACTAACCATAGCCATGTTTGTTGTTTATGTTCATAATAATATGTTTATGTTCATAATGATCATTTTGGGGGAGTGAGACCTGAAGGGACTGACTGTCAGTGTTGCCGACTTGGCGACTTTCTCGCTAGATTTAGGGACTTTTGGAGTTAAAAATTGAGTCCAGCGGAGATACTGTACAGGAGGACGAAGCAGTCTGAATTAGATGAATGGATAACAGAGTCAGTTTTATTACATACCTTTAGTGCTAAAATCTTTTTCTCATTTTGTAGTTTGAGCGTAAACAAATTCAGTCAAGATAAAATATGTAATATAATGTATAAGGAAAAATACATTTGGGGAAAAGGGGCTCTTAAAGTGGTAGCATCAAGCAGTAATGTACAATGATAACAAATAATAGAAAGAATTTGAGGCTCTTTTTTGTGCAGTACCGTTTGTACATGATTCACATTTGAACCTGACATGTTTGACTTAGAGCTTAGAGTAAAATAACTACAGTTGCTATTGTTTAACAACACTGGAAGACTTGGTCATTCAAACTTAGGATTTTAAGACAGAATTTGACGTGTTAAGGTCTTTTTTGTCTTCACTGTTTAAGAGTATTCTAAATCTTTATTTTCTCTCTCTGAGAGTTTTTCTGTATGTTTTAATAATAATTACAAAAATATATAAATAATAATAATGAATTTAATTTATATAGCACACTTTAAAATACAGCGAAATCTCAAGGTGCTTCACACAAAGGGCAAAACAATCACAATACAGCGTTAAGACAATTTATACAAGAAACATGCGATTAAAAGCGTCAAAATAGGACGATTAAAATTATAGACAAATTACTTCCTAACATAAGTTAAAAGCAACTAAAAATATACTACAAAAACATAGTAATTATAAAACCCTATGGGAAAGCTTAAAGGAACAGGTAAGTTTTTAAAATAAGATTTAAAAACAGCAAGTGAGTCTGAGGCCCTAATTGTTTCTGGGAGCTGGTTCCACAGACGAGACGTGGCCCCAGCGACGAGAAACAACGCAAGTATAATAATTCACCACATAATACCCAGAGACAATACATGAAATCACATCATATGGATCATGAAGCTTGCTCCCTCTGATAGTAATCGTCTGAACCGTACAGTGTTCGTGGTCTCCTGCCACACAATCTTGTAATCTGGTCATGTAATCTGGAGTAATGCAATTAAACAGAGAGGCTATCTGGTTGTAATCCCACCATGTAAATCAGGATCAGGAGGTGCAGGATGTTGTAGACCACCAGACCTGGCGCTCAGGATTAGCCCCTTTACCCATCGTTACTCTTGTCTGCTGGGTCTAGACACAGTGATTCAGTGTTGCCCTGTGAAGAGTACGCCACCAGGTGGTCATTATAAAAACACACTCAGTTCTCCCTCAGTTTAGATCAAACTGCTAAAATCCAAAAATACATGAAGATTTATTTTGGTTTGATAGAATTATTCAATGTATTTACTCATTTTTTTCTTGATTGCACACTTTGAGGTTTTCAGAGTAGTCTGTACAGCAGACATTTTCACTTGTCATAGTATGAAAGCACAGGTGTTACTAACAACACAACAACAACAACAACAACAACAACAACAACAACGATGGCTCCGCTCTATTCAAGTGTCACAGTGAGAGAGACAGTGAGCCAACATGCACGATACCTGGAACCTGAAATCATCCATTTCATTATTTACACCTGTGCTTTTCCTACTGTGAGAAGTAGCTTCACTTCCACCTTTTAGCAATTGAACTGCTCATTCTAGGCAGTAAAAGGTGCTAATTTCGAAATTCAGAGCATTAAAGCTGAAGTAGGCGAGATTGGAGCAAATGTGTTATATGGTATATAAGTTATTTTTATAAAACGATTGCTATATCCTGACAGTAGTACATGAAACAGGTAACCTGAAAAAAATCATGTGCCTCTGTGTCCTCCGGTGCTCCTAACGGCATCTGCAAGATTTCACAGACCGGAGGAAAACAAGCAGTAAGAGCTGATCTGAGGTCTGCTGTCCATCTGCTGTCTATGAGAGCCGGCTGTCAATCACTCGCGAACTCTGACCAAACGATCAAACTAGGCAGCGCTGATCAAATATGAATTAATATTATCTTACGTTAATGCCTATTTCTTTCCTCAGATGTTTTCAGAATCATCTTGTAGTGTACGGTTTAGCTGTAAAATGATTAAGTTTGTGAGCTGGCAGCCATTGTGAAATCTGTTGAAGGAACGGCAAGTTCCAGTCACATGACCGGAGGACAGCCAATAGGAACGCGCTCTCTCTCTCTCTGAAATGACCTGTGATTTTTCTAAAGCCTGAAAACAGAGCCATGAGGAGGTGCAGAAGTCTAGTTTTCTCTCAGAACACTTGAATTACAATATGCTGAAAGGTTATTATGGATTTTTTGCCAAATGATGCCAAAAA